>VZUI01019790.1:0-27787 GCA_013401135.1 Cettia cetti | reverse complement strand
AGGAACAAGAAGGATGGGACCTGACAGCCTGGAGCTGGGACTGGACAATTCAACCCCAAAGTGCAAATGGACCCAAACTGATCAAAGTGTGAGACCTGGTGACCCTTTGTCCATTTTGGGACCATTTTTGGTCCCCCTTGGGTGTAGCCCTGGCCAGGCCCTGTCCTGCCCAAGGTGTACCTGGAGGCCTTTCAATAAATCCCTGCTTTATTCTCTGGCTCTGTCCAGTCTCTGCTCCAGCTCAGCCTTCCCAAGGCATCACTGACAGGAACGACTGACATGGAAGAAGGGGCATTTCTGCCATGGTGGTAGAAGTGGGAATCTGGGAGTTCAGGCAACATCTGGTTCTTATCTATTGTGGTCTTTTCTGATAGAGACATATCCTCATGGCAAAGGAACTTCCCCAGTGGGAGTAGGGCTGGAAAAGCTTGTGCAGGCAGATTATTCATCCCTGCACTTCACAAGTTCAAGGGTACTATGAGAACATCTCTTCTAATGTTTCAAACACACAATCTCCTGCTCATTTCCCCCCAGATTATAACCAATTATAGAATATCTTCTAGGGGAAGATGCATCTGTTCATCTGGAATTTTGCAGAGGTGAAGGATCTGCTTCCCTGGTTTGACTGTTGCAACAATTCATTAGTCTGTGTATTGGAATTTAATCCCTTTGTTCTACAGTGAAGTGTGGCTTTCATTTCCAGCCAATAATTGCTGCTTCTTGCAAGATTAAGAGGCCCTTTGTTAGGGCTCTTTACCACTCTGTGTTTTCTTTCCATGAAAATAAATTAACAGCACCATCAAGTCCCCATCAACATTTCAACTGCTCCAACAGGGAGACTGGCTTTGAGCAGAAAAAGAGCTGAGGAGAAACTCTGGCTAAAACTGATCAGAGACCTGCTAACTGCATTTCTGTGCTTTTGACAGATCAGCCAAACTAAAGGAAAAAGAACTTGGCAGCAAATGATGTGATAGCCCAAAGGCTGAGAATATCCCATTTCTACAGTGCTCCTGATCTTTACCAGAGACAGAATATTTCAACTAATGCTACATTTTGTCAAATGTTTTGAGCCACTTCCAAGTGTGTATGCCTCTAACTGTGGGTAAAACATAGCATTTATTTAAGCCAGCCTGAAGATTTCATTTGAAAGCCTTCAAAGAGAGAAATGTTCTTTTTATTTTCTTAAAAAAAAAGGGGGGGTCAGATTCCTGGAGAAGAAAATACAAATATAATTGTAAAACTTCTAGCCAGTGTGGATCTTTTCACTAAAAACTCAGAGATTAAAACTTCAATTAATTATCTGCATTTCATAGTCAGAAGCTTGACTAATACTATATACTGCTGAACAGCAATCTAAGGCTATTAAGGACAAAATATTAAAACTTAGAGAGGCTTAAGATGGCATCCTCTTTTCCTTCTAACATTTTAACATGCTGAAACTGGAAAATTCAGAAAGAAAGGCTCAGAAGGAACAGAATATGAGCTGTTGGTTCCCTGGAGAGAAGGACAAGAGCTTGAAATTCTTTGGAAGATTATGATCAAGCTTGCTGAGTTCAGAATATTTTTTCAAATCTGAAACTATTAAAAGGGACTCACACAGGATTCTTTCAATTCTTTTTCATTAAAGTTCAAGCAATAATTAAAAAAAAAAAATCAACAAAAGCACCCAGACAAGGCGCTGTGCAGAAAAAGTAAAAGTTACATTTCCATTTTCAACACGTGGATCCCTCTTCATCTTTCCATGCTGGGCACATTCACTGTTTAGGTAGAGACAAACATTAGCATGTGCATATTCTAGAGCAGCTTTGGAAGGGCTGGGGAGGGAAGAAACATTCTGGGAGCAAGAGGCCAAGGAAAGCTGCTTTTTCTAAAACTGCTTTTTACAAACCTGCTTTTTCTCCCACATGTGCAAGGACCAGCTCGTGCTGGTCATGTGCAACTGCTCTGGGTCTTGTTTTTGGCCAGGAGCCTCAGCCCCAGCTGAGCTGATGGAATTGCAGTGGCTGGATGCTCCCTTGGAGATGTGGCAGCAGCACCCAGAGCCCAGACATGCTGTCCCCTCAGTGCTGTCCCCTCCAAAGCTGCCAAGAGCCAAATGAATGCTCATGTCCTGTGCTCTGGCTGCAAGGGATGTAACAGAGGCTTATTCTGAAAATGGTTTTAAAAAGGGAATGCACTCACTGAACATTGAGAGAGTTTGGGGTGTTTCTCTTCCTCTTTCACCTGGTGAAAGTTTTTTGTGTGGCTGATTTTCCCCTGAGTCCAGAAGTCAGGCATTGCAGAGATGATGGAAAGCAGCCCGCAGGAAGGAAAACACATCTGCAGTGTCCGTGCAGGGCTCAGACACTGAGCTTTGACTCCAGCTAATAGCACTTGACAAGAAAAAGGATCTCATGGAGCACAAAAAACCACTCCCTGCCAGGCTGGGAGCAGTCTGTGTGTGAAACACCTGGTACCCAATGATCATCTGCAGCCTGGAAACCAAATCCAGCTTCAATTTCTGCCTTTGGTATCCAACCAAGACACGCTGTTGCTTGGGATTCAGATGGCTCTTCCCTCTCCCCACTGGCTTCTCACAATATTTGCACTTTTTTATGGATGAAAACATATCAGAGTGTAAGAAGCTGAACAGATGGAGCTACCAAGTTAAAAGGAGGTTTTCAGAGGTTGCTTAAGGAAGAGAATTGTAATGTTGTGTTTCTGGAGGAAACCCATTTATCACGACTGCACCACATAAAGTGAAGCAGAAAGTCCTGTCTTCCTCTATTTTCTACCTCTGCAGGCAGAGGCAAAATGATTTGTGAAGGATTTCTGGTGGTTATTAAGTGGTTTGAGCTGGATGAGCAGAGTTTATTTCACTTTGCTATTGGTAATTATAGTATTATGACCCTGTAATTAAGGTCCTGTCAGCCTTTCCACGCCAAGCCTCATTCAAGGGATTAAATCAGCCCTTGGAAGCTGCAGAAGGTCAAAGCTCACCACTGCAGCTGGCAGCCTGGAGATTGTTGGGTTTTTTTCCCAATGTGTAGATTGATGAGCCCACTTCTTTCCCTATTTGGTTGCAAAAAAAAAAAATTAAAATAATAAAAATAAAGAGAATTTGCAAGGCACAGAAATGCTGTGTCATTTCAGACCTGCTGCCACAGGAAAACACCAACACAGCCTCTAGAAAGGAATGAGGGAAATTTCTGACCATGGTGCTGATTCCATGAACACGAGAAACATCCTCTGTCAGGCTGACAGCAGAAAAGGAAGATAGCTCAGTTCAGTTCCCAGCTGTCTGTGGGTGGGGAGAGGAGAAGAAGCAACCTCTGAGGAACAGGCTGGAGCTCTGTGGCTCAGGCTGTGCCAGCCAGCACCACCAACAACTGTGCAAAGAAATATAAGCATAAAAACCACAGCTCTCTGTCGTGTGATCTGGGTTTCAGCTCATTAAATTTGTTTTTGCAGCAAAGCAAAAGTTCCACAAGCTGCCCTTGGCCTCTCTCCTCCCATCCTGGTGATCCTTGTTCTGTCTGGGGGAGATGCAAGATGGGGTTGAGCATTTTTTTGCGTTTTAGGAGGATGATGTCACCACCCCTGAGAATGTGATTTAATATTTTTCCCATCTCCAGAAGAAAAAGGCCTGGCCATAAATCTGTGATAATCAAAATAGTATGATTTCACTGAAGTCAGAAAATTTCAGTGCTCACACAATTAGCATTTTTTTCAAAGGCAAGTTAGCAATGGTTTGGTCAGATATCTGAGGTGGGCAGCCCATTTATTTTATGTCTGTAGGGTGCTACCTTGCAAAACCTGCAAAGTTCTCATGCAGTAACAAATATTGACATCTAAATTAAGAATGCTCCTGCCTAAACAAATGGCCATGTCCATGCAACACATTTAAATGTGTTCTAATTATTAAATCAATGCCTGCCATTGGCTCTCCAAAATCATTGCCTTTTTCCCACTTGGGGAAATACAGGAAAACAAATTGACAAACTTTCCTAAAGAATCCTTTTTTTGTCAATGTAGAAAAAGCCATGATTTTCAAGTTGAGACTCTTCTGCTCCTTGGTAATCAATTATTTCTCTGTCTTAAGCAGCTCTATCAGTGTTTCTCCTGGAAAATGCCAGTGGAGTCACAGACACCACACAAAGCATCACTATTGATGCATTTTTCAGTCACTGCTATCAATAGGTCAGATCAGTGCAATTTGATATTTCTGAATACGGACCAAAAAAGGTCACCAGCAGTTCCTGCTCCCCAAGGATAAAAATGACATGAATTATGGAGAGAGAGAGAATGGAGAACTCTGTGAGTTCTGGGAGCAGACTGGAATCAACCTGGGCTCTGAGAGGAATTCATGGCTATTTTCAGAGCTTGTCCCCAGGAGCTCCTCCCTTCTCCTTCCCACCCTGCTTTCCATGCAGATAAGAAAGAGCAAAAAACAAAAAGTTTCCTCTATTTTATCTGAGTCACTGTCAAGAGTAACAAAACAACCCCAAGGAAATGCAAGTGCTTTTCTGGAAGCAGGTTCCTGCTGCTCAGCCTAATGTAAACAAGCTCTGACAGTGTTCATCATTTTCCTTTAAATAGATCTAAAAACATGAAGATTGACATTTATCATTGAGCTTCTGGACATCTGTAACCTGATGAATAAAGAAAGATGTACAAGGGAAGACAGTAATAAGGAATTCAATATACCGAATATCATTTTAGGAAAAGTTATTGTATTTTGTTCTGCATGGATTTCTCCTACTGGGAAGAAGAAAATCAGGAGAGAATGAAAATGAATTGTGATCTGGTTGTTTTGTTTTGAGGGGAGAATTATTTTTTTCTAAACCACAAAACTACTTCACTCCAACACAGGCAGTTGTTAAAAACAGTTCTAATCAGACACAACAACCTGGGAAAAGGTTCCAACGTATATTTTTGATACAAAGAGACAGCATCTTAGAAGGTCAAATCTCTCTTTGTGCTGCAAACAAGGCTGGAAAGATATGTAATGTTTTTAATCTGCACCAAGATGTTTTTCTAACTGCATGAGCCACCCACCTCTCTTCCTATTCCACCCCACATCTGCCAGCTTATACTTCAGCCAGATGTGCAATAAGAAGTGGATATTCACATCCCTAGTCTTTAAATCTAGATCACAGGCATTATTTGAAGTGTCCAAGGCCAGCTGGAATGGGGCTTGGAGCAACCTGGTCTAGTGCAAAGTGTCACTGCTGATGGCAGGGGATGGAATGAGATGATCTCTAATGTCCCTTCCAGCCAAAACCATTCTGAGATTCTGTGTTTATTTTTAATTTATCCTTCCAAAAAGGGAAGAATTAAGACTTTCAGTTCAGGTTTGGTCATGTCCCACCCTCTCTATTTAAAATCCTTATCCTTGGGCCTTCCCAAGGCAAACCCAAAGGGTATTCCAGTCAAAGTCTGTATGAACTCTGTTCTTAACAGAAAACATCCTTTTCAAAACCAGACTCCCACAGCCTGGACCCTGGAGCCTCCATGCACAGCACTGACAGTCCCAAGAAGGAAGACAGGAAGGAATGAGGGGAACCCAGGGCTTTGGTGGAATTGTTGTGTTAGGAAGCAGATCTGGCAAGAAGCTGCAGCAATTCAGCTCCCTGACCTTTAGAAGAATTTTTCTCAGCCGCTGAAACCGTGAACAGCCTGACCAAGTAACTTTCCACGGCATGGGAAACTGGTTGAGGAGGAGATTTTTGCTTTCTCCAAGAGAAAATGTCTCTGTATCCAGGGATTAGAAGTCCCAGTGTGACTAAGACTGGAGGCTATAATTGTCCATGGCTCTGTGAGCTCACATCAACTCTACAGTGCATGTGGGATTCCGGGGAGTGGAGCAGAGGCATGCTCTGTTCCACGTGAGGAGTTTCATTTTCAACTGGAGCTCCTCCTGAACGTGTTCTTACACCCACGTGGCCAGGCTGACCTGCTGTCTGTACCACTGGGGCTGGCTCTTGAGATGCTTTCATGCTCTTTTAAAAGGAAGATTGCAAAAAGTCCTTGTTCTCTGGGAAGGAAACGTGAAATTCTTCAGCAGAGTTCTGGGGAGGGTTTTGACCAAGGGAAATATCTGTGTGCCATTATATTGATACAGAAGTTTTGGAGCAGAGTTGGAGATGCTGAATTGAAAGAGGCTGGAAAAGTTAGTTTAAAAGAAATAATTACACCTATCTCTAAGTAATGCTTCTCCTTAGGAAAGGTAAATGTTTTTCAAATTTGAGATAGATGGTCAGAGATGCTGAAGGAGACATGATTTGGATCGATACCAAAATGCTGAGTTAACACTTGCATTGCAGTGGAAGGGTCACAGGGCTTTATAGAAAGGTGAACAGCTTTCCTGGGATACATGCTGAGAACAACTCAAAAACTCATGTTACCAGATTCCTGCAAAAAGGGAGCAAATTCCCGTGGGAGAATAAAATCCCTTTCTGCTCCAATGCACACCTGCTAAAAGCAGTGCCAGGAGGCAGTTTCCAGGTGACACCAGTTAGTAAAATACACAAAATGATCCAGGAGTCACATGTGAGTGTCAAAAGCTGAGCCCTGGCTGGGGATGCAGCAGACACATCTGTGTTGCAGATGAGCTGTTTAGAGCACAGGAGGAAGCTCACACGGCAGCCTGAAAAGGGCTGTGATTTCAACCTGCCAGGAGCACTCAGCACTTTGTGGGGTGACATCAGGCCACATCAAAGTCAGGAGGAGATGATTTGTCTCAGCTCACCTATCCATTTGCAGCGTGTTGCAGCACGAGCCTCGTTACGCCCTGCCGCGAGAAACGAACACGACAGCGAATCCAGGCTGGGATGAATCCTCTCATTATTCAAACAGCTACAGATCGGTGCTGCATCCCTCACATCTTCATTCCCCACCCCCCCACAAGGCTCTGCCAGAGCTGTGTGCCTGTGCTGGCACTCACCTGGGCCCCAGAGGGTGATGCACTGCTGCTCGTGGGTCTGGCAGATGCCGTTGTAGCAGTAGCCATCCACGCCGTGGCAGGCGTGCCCGTCGTGCAGGTAAACGTTGGCCGGGCACTGCGGGCTGGCCCCCGTGCAGAACTCGGGCAGGTCACAGGAATTGCTCGACTCTCTGCAAGAAATCCCCGCTGCTTTGAGCTGCAAAACAAACAGAATATCAAGGGTTGTGCCGTGGCTGGGCCAGCCGTGCAGCACAGGAGCAGATTTCTGCGCTGGCCCGGCCCCGGCTGCTGCAGAGGACAGGGCAGGGATTACAGAGCTCTGTGAGGCACGCTGCAGGGTCAGATGAAGCTGCACACACGGCTCACGTGGCTCAAGAGAGACGGCAACCCCAGCCCTGGGATTCGCAGTGTGGCTCCTCCATCGTGTCTGAACACAAAAACTCTGGAAAGGGAGAGTCTGGAGCACTGGGCAGAAGTCAGATCAGAGACCTTTCCATGCAGGGCAGCTGCTCACAGAACACTGTGCTGTGTTAGGCCTCAGGAAGCCACCAGCCCGCTTGATTGTGGATTCAGATGCCCAGCAATTCCCAGGCTCGAGGGTTCAATCGGATGATCTTGAACCTTAATGAATCCATGGAGTTACATTTCCTGATGGAAATGTTGTTGTGATGGGCATCAAGATCTCCTCAAATTTAATTACAAGACTGGTCCATGTAACTGTTTCTGTCCTGTACTGATTTCCACGGATAATGACCTTTTTTTTTTTGGAACTGATGGTGGGATGTGCCATTCTGGACATTCACATCTCAACAGCAGCCACAAAAGTTGGGTGTGCTCTGGGAGCAGCCCTGAATTTTAATCACATTGCCTTTGGTAAAAAGCAAAGGACGTGAAGATTGACTTTGCTAAAAAGCAATTCCTGGCTGTGGGGATCCCTTGCTGCTCCAAGCTCGGGGGTTGCCACAGACACAATGGCATCTTGCTGGATGCTTTATTAGCCCACAGCCAAGGGAGGGTCTGAGAATTCCAGCAGGTAAATGCCTGTGGCAAGTTGGCCTTTATAGAGTGTTAGGAGACCACAACAGCTGATGATCTGCTATTAAAAATACATATGCTGTTGACAGAATTAATAATTTAAGAACCTTCCCCAAAATAAGAGGGTTCAGTATTTAATGACTGCTTGCTGTGTAAGAATGAGAAAATTTAAAGCACACAGAAGTTAATGAAAAAGAAGTTCTGCATGAGCAACTGAAGGGGCCACAAAAAGCACAGAGACAATTTAAAAGATCTGTTGATCTGCTCCTTCAATAATTTATACGTTGGGAATTTTTTAATTGCTCACACGACATGCAAGTGCCTTAATGCTGATCAATACTAATTTACTTGTCCTCCATTCTTGCTTCCTTCACTGAGGCAGGGAAAAACTTGGACTCCTGCCCTCCCCACCCCAAAAGGAGACATTTCCCGTGGTTCACCTGGCAGTCCTCGCAGCAGAGCCCATGTGCACACACTGCTCCCGGGTTCAAGGCACAGGTGGTTGCGTTACAGCACCGGTTTGTACATTCCTGGATGAATTTGGAGGGTAAATTTAGAGCAGACAACGTTCAGTCACAATGAGCTGTAAATCAAGAGGCTGCCTATAGCTCTGCCAAGAAAAGCTGGGCATGAAATCGTGAATTATGCGTGAAATTCGACAACCTGATCCAAACTGCCTTGTCTGCCCTCGGATTCAACAAGCCCAGTAAGTGTAGTAAAACCAGAGAGGCTGCTGAGGAGGGCTGGTTTATTCCAGCCATGGATCTAATCCCAAATATCACAAACAACCCAAGCACGCTGACACCAACCCTGATAGAGCACTGGGGTGTTTTATTTCCAAGGAATCACTGGAATGTTTCCAGTGCCTCCAGAGAGGATCCAGGAGCTCTCTGCAGTTGCTGAGCATCACAGCTACATCTCTATTTTGTGATAGCTGCTGGCCAGGCTCCTGTTTGGGTGGAGGCTGGGGCTGCCACAGAGGAAGACAACGACACGATTCCGTGTAATCCCTTATCAGAGTACACCAGTAATAGAGCTCTGAGATATGGAATGAGCATGAATTGCAGCCTCACTCGCTGATACATCCCAATTTCACACTTGTGGATTAGATGGTGCCGTGTGTGGGCTCCTGCAAAGTTTACTGTCAGCAGAACAAGCTCGTAAGGAGCCTCAGAAAAGAATGGATTTGTTTTTCCAAGATAATGCCCACAAGCTGCAAGTTACACCAGCTGAGCTGGAATCTCATCTCTCTCACAGAAAGAGCAGCAGATAAAATTGCTCTTTAGCTGAGTTAAGTCTGTTTGACTTAGCAAGGGATCACTAACAATACAGGGAACACAGGAAGCGTGAGTGGGTTAGAGTGATGTTCACAGCCTCCTGTTACTTCACTGGCTTCTGAAAGCTCCCAACTGGAAGGCAGGGCCAGCACTGACTCACCAGCAAAAACCAGAAGGATTCTCAGCATTTCACTGTTTTATAGGTAATATCTTCCTGGATGTACCAAGCCAACTGTGCTCTGAAGCAGAGGAACAACTTCCTGCTCCTGTTTTTGATCACTGGAAGGCAACAGGCTACAGAAATATTCCTGTGCAGCTGCTGCATGTCAGGAGTAACATTCCTCTGCCACGTTTTATAAATTCACCTCCAAAATAATCTGAGATAAGCAGAGCAGAGTGTCAGCCCCATTACTGCAGTCAGCTGCAGTACCCCATTCTCTGGACCCACAGCAGCACTCAGCATTCCACAGGCAGACTGGGATAAAGACACAGCTCTTGGCGTGGTGTTTCAGCAGCCTCTGAAATTTCCAATTGCTGTCTCACTTATTGCTCATTGCAGGGAATGAGCTTGGTAAATAGTTTTTGTGCCCAGGCTATCAAATTGTCAGGAATGATTTTAACATAAACAAGCAAAAAAAAACCAAGAAAGGCTCACCAGGCTTTTGGAGGATGGAGGCTGCCACCTGAAATTACTGCTGTGCTGGAGTTTGTTGTTGTTGTTGTTATTACTATTATTATTAGTTATTATTGATAACAGCAGCAGTGATGGGAGGAAGTTTCTCACTGTGGCTCTCCTGGCTCTTCAGAGGAACCAGAGCAGCCCAATCCCAGAACAATTCCAGCACCATCTCTGTGCTGTCAGGCTCTGTCCTGTAGACAGGGCACTTGGTTTTCACCTCCTCTTTTCTAACAACACAAGACAGACCCCACGGGGTCAGCCCATAACTCCTCTGGCCTTGTGTCCCCCTGAGAGCAGCCAGCACAAATGTTTAAGGACATTGACACCTTCCCAGTCTTCTGCCATTCCTTTGGCTTTCCCTTGGCTCCACAGGCATTTTTAGCACCTCTAAGAGAGTAAAGGAACTCACAGGTAACAGTCAGAGGAGCAGCTCCTTCTGTTTTGTTTGAAGCCTGCCATTTTCTAACCTCATCTGCTCATTTCTC
The DNA here is from genome assembly GCA_013401135.1 of Cettia cetti. Taxonomy (NCBI): domain Eukaryota; kingdom Metazoa; phylum Chordata; class Aves; order Passeriformes; family Sylviidae; genus Cettia; species Cettia cetti. The sequence continues at coordinate 17,386 of VZUI01019790.1, read as the reverse complement.
ATGGGGGACAATCTCTCCTCACTCACCCTTTCCATTCCCCTCACGATTTTATCAGCTTATGCTGCACTTTCCTTCATTTTCTTCTTCTCCAGCCAGAGCCCTTTCGAAACTTTGAACCACCTTATTGCTTTTCTCTCAATCTTTTTTCACTCTGCTTTATCCTCCCTGGGATCAGGGAGGGGTAGGGAAAACCTGCACAAGCAGTTTCAGGCACAGCAGATTTATAGAGGTCTGCTGGTGCTTTGTTTTGTTTTCCTATTTCTCCCCTAGTACTTTCTAACAGCCTATTTACCTTTTAGACCACTCCTGAGCACTGGGGATGACATTTTCATGAGACTATTTATTGCAATATGAAGTCTTGTTCCTCCATGGTCAGAGTCAGCTCAGAGTCCATCATCTTCTTTGTGTTTTTGGAATGTGCATCACTCCTCAGTGAGTCCCATTTCTCATCTTAATGCCTGTTCCAGCTGCCTCAGAAGGTTTCTCTGCAGTCCTTCACAGCCAGTTATCATCTCTAGCAGCCTAACTAATATCATCAGCAAATTAAAGACTATTCCTCTTCCCAGGCTGTTTATGAAAACGCTGAGTTGTGTGGTCCCCAGGACACATCTCATGGATACAGCACAGCAGATCTCCTTGCACCACATGAAATGGATCATTTACACCTGGTTGTATTTCTTATCTTTTAACCCAATTTTTGCCCACGCAGTTTTCTCTCCTTTACAGCTGCTCAATGTCCCAGAGAAGCTTTGGTGAAAGGTTTGGTCCAAAGCCTCTCTGAACTCCTCACAGGCTGCAGTGACAGCCCTGTCCCTTTCCATCCACCTGCTAAGCCCTTCAGAGCACTGTGATGGATTTGTAAGACAAGATTTTGCAAGACAAGATTTTGTAAGACAAGAGTTCCTGGCACAAAAGCCGTGTTGAGTCGTCCCTGGCATGTCACAGCTGTTTGGGCACTTGTTCCTAATTACATTTGGAAGTAATTTGTCTGACTTCTGAGTTAGCAGTTTGTAGTTTTCTGCTCCTCCTTGCAGCTGCTTGTAAAAGACACATTTTCATCTTTCGAGGACTGAGGGTTTTTACTTCTCTTCATTCTTTTATCTTTCCATCTATAATCTACATTAACCCTCCTTCCACAGACACCTCAGCACATTAGGCATTTTTGGTCATATGATCTAAAATTGTTAGGATGATAAAACCATAGAATGGTTTGGGTTTGAAGAAACCAAAAATCATCCAGTTCCTTCCCCTGCCATGGGCAGCGACACCTTCCAGTGTCCCAGGTTTCTCCAAGCCCTGTCCAAACCAGCCTTGGACACTTCCAGGGATGCAGGGGCCTCCCCACCCTCACAGAAGATTTTACTCCTCATATCACTCATTCTTGGGATTCTGCAACACCAAGGACAGAACTCAGCTGCTATAAATGACTGGGCAGTGAATTAGTAACTAATCACACAGGTTTTTCTGGAACCACTCAGATTAGAGCAGTAAATACCAAATAAATGTACTTGCACCCAAGCTGCAGTTCTTCCAATATAACTAAAAAGGCAAAAAGACAGAAAGAAGAGGCAAATCAAGGCAGTGTTTGCTGACATTAAGTGGCTTTGACTTGAAAAGGTATCATTAACATTCAGAAATGAAAACAAGAAAGATAACTGGGTTAGAAAGACATTTGCAAGCTGCTTGCACTCTATTGGCTTCAAACAAGGAGATAAAGCTGCTTCCTCCAACATTGTTACCCTCAAGAGTGAGTGAACTGTCAGGAAATCCTCACGGCTTGGACAAATCCAATACACTCCACAGGCAGGATGCTGCAATTTCTTGCTGCTTTAACTGCCCCCATCCCTTGTCTGTAGGCCCCTATTTATCACAGGAAACAAATCCCTGATCTGCTGCAGCCTTTAATTCAGATAATCAGAGAGAAGTTCAATAAAGCCAATGAGGATGGGATATAAAAGGGATAAGGATGCCAGCTCGGATATTATTTGACCCCCAGGTTTTGCCTATCTCCTGCTGATCTGAGGAGTCCTCTGACACATTCACTCAACTAAATGGAACAATGTTTGAAGCAGCAGCAATCTGTTTGGGAGGCAGTGAAGGCTGTTTCTGTTGGGAGGTAATTGGCTAGAGGGAAGGAAAAATCCTACAGTGAAGGAGAGAAAGGTCTTGTACCTGAAAACTCAAACTGCAATGAAAAATACCTGGCCAATATTAATATCTCTATTTATATAGCATTATATATATGGACAGTGAGGCACAGGGTGCCCAGAGCTGCTGTGGCTGTCCCTGGATCCCTGGAAGTGTCCAAGGCCAGGTTGGACACTGGGGCTTGGAGCAGCCTGGGATAGTGAAAGATGTCCCTGCCCATGGCTGGGGGATAATGAGATTATCTTTATGGTGCCTCCAACCCAAACCATTTTGAGTTTGCACAGTTTCTATGGTTATATTGACATAAATATAAATATATGAGTGGCTTCCCTTTGACAGGAACAAACCTCCACTAAGGCACGTTTTCTTGAGAAATTCGAGCCAAGTTCTCAAACTTCTTTTGACTTTAGCTGATTAGCTAATGCTGAAAGGAACTTCTAGGAAAACGAGGTCATGGCCAGACTGCTGGACAAGCCAGAGTTTGCTCTCTAAGGATGAACTGAGCACATTCTTAACCCAAGCCCTGCCTGAATTCGGCAACTTGGATACACTGGAGGCTCCCTGCACTTCTGAGGTTCAGGCTGATGGGCTGGAAGCAGAGAAGGGAGAGCTCCATTTTACACCAAACAAACCAAACCAACCCTCCACTGTCCAAACCCTGCAGGCAGGACACGGGCAGTATCTCCCAGGTGGTTTCTTACCTCAGGCTCCCCACAGTCACACTCCTCTCCATCTTCCACATAGCCATTCCCACACTTCTGGCCACCAAAGGACTCCTTGACTTCAGGCAGGTTAAAGAGACACATCCCCACTCCTTTCTCCAGGCTGTTTTCCAGGTCCTTTCTACTGCAGCTGCTGAAGACCATGGGGAATGGATAGCTGGAGAAGGAGCACATGGAGACAAAAGGAAGGTTGTTATAGGAGATGAAAACCTCTCTCTCCTGCCACACTGGTGATATTTTAGCACATCTGTGCCTTAACCAGAAGATTGTATTCAGTTTTTATCACACAGAATTGAGATACAGCAATTCACTGTGAAATTGAGCCCAACCCATTAATAATAATAATAAACAACAATAATGATAAACAATAATGATAAATAATAACAATAAATAATAACGATAAATAATAATAATTATTGTTATTATTATTTCTGACTATGAGTAAAGGATTTTTCACTTCAATTTGTAGCTGCTGTTAAGGACTGGAAGTGTTCACATCTGAAATTCCTTCTCACTCTTTTGCATATGGAGTTATAATGCAAATTATGATTGTGAGCCTAAAGAAATGCTGGGTTTGCAAGTAATATCCTACTTTTGCAGGACTGCAAAAGATCCTAATCCTTCTTGGAAAATTCAGCCTCAAATGGCAAATTCATTCATCTTGCTCTGCAGAATGGCAAACTTCCTGCTCTTTTCAGGAAAAAAAAAAGAATAAAAGAAAAAACCCACTGTTACTTGATAAGAGCCTGCATCTGCAATTCATCAAAGCTGAGCTTGGGAACTGCATGATTAAAGCCAAGACAGTTCTTATTTTAAATCAGCAGGACCGTAAGGACACTGAGCTGAAAATGCTCCTGTTTGGAATTCCCACTGCTGAGTGCAGGCACACAGCAGCTCCCAGTCCTTTTGCAGAACACCCAGCCAGTGTGAACAGAGCAGTGCACTGCAAATATCAGCAGATAATTGGTGCTTTTCTCTGGCAGAACTAAACTCCATTTCTGCTGATGCACGTTTGCAGTTTGCCTCACAGATGAGAGACCAAGTGACATGTGGGCCTGGTGTCCTGAGGGCTGCTCTGTGCTGAGATGGAATCAGAGTCATGGAACTCTTTGGGCTGGAAAAAGGACTTGAAGAACGTTTCCTTCCACCTCCAGGGGCACCTTCCACTATCCCAGGGTGCTCCAAGCCCTGTCCAACCTGACTGTGGACATTTCCTGTGGCTGCTCCATCCACAGCTTCTCTGGGCACCCTATGCCAGGGCCTCCCCACCTTCACAGAGAACAATTTTCCCAAATATCTCATTAATATCTCATTGTCCACACTTAATTACATTGAATCTGTGTCACAAACACGTTGTAAAGCAGCTTCTCCCCTCAGACTTTGTCACTCCCTGGTCCAGCAGTAACTCAACATTTCAGCAGCTCAGGAGCCAACCTGGCAATCTCATTTTACTCACTGGCTGCTCTGTGTCACCCACGTGTTATTAGGATTGTTATCTTTGCAGACAAGCAAGGGAACAGAAATTCTGCACTGCTGAACTTCAGACTTCCATTAATCTCCTGGTGTTTCTGATACCCTCAAATGAAAAGCTTGTTTGGGGATTGATGATGCCCGCAGGTCTCAGAAAGGGAAAGTTTCTATTAAAAAGAAAGAAATGTTTGGCAGCCATAAATGCAATAGAGCTTCCTATGCTGACATAAGGAAGTTAATTAGGATCTTCTAGAAGGTTATGGATACATTACAGAACAGAATATATTTTGTGCCTAGTTAAAATTACCTCTTTTACAGTTTCTTTTGCAATAAAACAGCCAGCTCATTGGAAAAGAACATAAACATGAGTCTGAAGAAGAAAATAATTTTCCAATATCACTATAGGGCTTGTCAAGTTAAACTAAACAGTTTTGAGTTTCACTGACATATGACTTCAGAAAGCTAATAGGCATCTCCATGTAATAAGCTGATTGCTGGAAAATATCAATGTTTCAGCAAAATGACAGAGTCTAAGATAAATAAAGAAATTTCAGAATAGCAGGAGGCAGGAGCCAGGCTGTTAGCTGAGCCCCAAGGGAGGACAGCGAAGGTACTCGGAGTAATGGAACAGAAAATAAAGGCCCTTGGAAAACTACTGTCCATTTTATATTGAGCAGCTGGAGATGTTCTTAACAGGGCACCACAAACTCCTGTCTTACCCTCAGTGTGACTGGGGAGAAACCTCACAAAATTCTGTGTACGTGACTGTGAGCCAGTAGACGGATGTAGAGTCCTGCCAAACAGCAGGAAAAACAAAGAAACCCAGCTACATCTGACTGATAAATCCTGATGAGGGCTTCATACCAAAGCGTGAATAAATGAGTACTGCATCATCCAGGCAAGATCCTGCCCTTCAGTGGCACAGCTGGACTTTGGTATCCACTGGGGTGAGATATGGAGACACACACCTCACAGGGAATGAGATCCACTCAGGAACACAATTAATGCAGATTTCCATGTGACACCTCTCAGCCACACACAGAGCACGAGAACAGATCACCAGTCAAACCTGTCAATGTTCCAGGGCTGCTCCTTTCCACCCCTGGATTCCCAGGATCATTTGAATGGATGTGAGGTGAGTCTGTCCATCAGCAGGAGGGCAGAGCCCTCTCTCTGTGAGAGGTGAAATGCTGTCATTGCTGATGAATGAGCTTTATGTTTCCCCCTGAAAAGGAACTTCAAGCTGTTTCCTATTTTGAACTCAGAGATCCATTCATCTTCTGGCTTTTCCTGCTCCTGATGCCTGTTTCCTCAGCTGACATCAGTGCAGCACATGGCACATGATGACATTTCCTGAAATGCTTCTTCTTTACCAAGTAATCCACAAATAAAGCAATAAAAACCCAGAAATGAACCCAGCTGGTGGAAACAGAGAAACTTCAGGGTAACCACACCATGCAAGAGAAGATCCCACATCAATTGATAACAATTGGTATTTCATTGGAAATTAGATTGACCTTTAATGTGATATTCTGATACACTACCAGTCTTCTTTATTTGACCAATAAAGTTCCATATAACAGCCACAGCACTTGATTGTTGTGATTTTAGGCTGCATTTTGTCTGTCTTTGCAATTTCAAAGCTGTTTCATCAAAAGAATGAAATCCCTGGCAGATGGGATGGGAAGTCACGGATATCAGATGTCAGGAGCGCTCAAGCTGATGTTTGAGTGGCTCTGGAGCTTGTGAAAAATGACAAAGGAATGGTGATGTGAAAGGAATTCATCCTCTGAACAAATGCAGGGAACTTCCTCCCACTGCCCTGTAAAGAGGCTTCTGATCTCACCTGGAAGGAGCTGCCTTAGGGTGGGAGAAGGAAATGGGGTCTCCACAGTAAAGTCAGTCCTTGACCTGTCTCCAGGATTTCAGTGATATCTAAACAGGGATGTTTGTGCTTCCTGAGGTAGCTCAGACACTCATTCTATTGAAAAACCAGCTCAAAAATGCCATGGGAGAACCTTCCAGAGGTAAAAAATTTATTAGCAATCTTTATACTCCATTCATCTTCACTCAAGACATTTTCTGTTACAGATCCTTATTTTTTCTTTTTTTAAAGTTGTAAAGAGAAAGGAAACTTTAGTCCAGCCTAACTCTTACTCTAAAATGCTGTGTCTCATACATTTTTTACACTGTCTGAATCTGTAGATTTAATACACAATGGATCATTTTGTCAAACTGCTCTGGCTGTGGGTACAACTCTACAGAACTCAAATTGTTCCCAGCACTACCATCAGTCTCCTCAGTGGCTTTACAGCAAGGAAAATCACTTCAGTCTTTCTGCCCCTCCTGAATCCACAGCATTCCTCAGTGTCTCCTTGGTGCTTAAAAGATGTGTTTAATCCCCAGCAACAAATATCCCAGTTTCCAACAAAAATAGCTTTGCCTGCTCCTGCAAATAAGACCTTCACAGTCGTCAGAGGATCCCTGGAAATCGATTCCTTGGGAAACAGAGCCTGGCCTTGTCCCATTCATTTATATTTCAAGCACTCCAGCCCTCCAAATGCCAGGTTCCTTTAGGCAGCTCTGCATTTAGCCTGTATTAGATGGCTCCTTCCATTAACAAATGAAGTGGCATCAGCACTCTGTCAAGTCCCATTTAAGAAGAGAGGATTCTTTGCACCAGCACCTCGTTGCCCGGCATAGGCTCTCCTGGTATTTCACTGGAAAATAATTCTAACTCTCCTCTCCTCTAAAAATACAAAAGCTCATCTCCATCATCTCTATTTCAGAGGAATTCCCCTTCCTCAGGGGCTGACTGACAGAAGCACAAGCCCAGGAACAGAGGCACTGCCCCAGAAAATGCCAGGCTGAGGAGAGGAGACAGCCAGAGCACTGAGGAGATTTGCAGTGGCTGCTGACTCGTGCAGGCTCACAGCAGATCAGCTGCACATCCAGCACTGCTGCCCCTGCTCAGGCTGGTGGGATGTTCCCATTACATTTTCCCACTGCTGCATCTGAAAATGCCTGGAGAGGCACTGCCTTGAGCTGCAGGAGACCCAAACCCCTCCAGCTGCATTGCAGCCCCACCTCAGGGAAGGTGGAACCCCTTTGGTTCCTCCAGATCCTGTCGGGCCCACTTTGCTGAGTTCCTCCACCACAAAACACCACAGGTTTGTCTGTTTCCCAACAAGCATCACTGAAGGGGTAACACAGTGATTCTGGCAGTTCTCTACTCACTGCACTGGAGGATAAACTACAGGCTCACCATATCTTGAAAACATTTTGATTGTTATGATTATCTCTATCCAATCTCACTTTTTTATTTCTTATTCAAGAGCTGCAGGATTTTTCTACAGGAACTGTGTTGTTCTGTCCCAAATGTTGGTTAGACACACACACAGACACTATACGGATATAGACATCTATTTAAAGGGTTCATTTCTTCCAGTTCACATCACAACCTGATTATTCAGCATTATGGCAATGTTTATACAGAGCCTTTTACCAAAAGACCCTGAAGTGTTTTACAATTATTCACTCGATTAAAATGCACAAGAGCCCCAAAGAGCTCTGTTAAGTACCACCAGACCTCCCTCCCTGAGGTAATATGATAATTGGAGATTATATTAATTTTAAAAGGGACTTTTTTTTTTTTTTTTTGAGCATGCTTATGGAAACAACTGTTGGCTAGCTAATTTCCAAAGGTGCAGAAAACTGGGACTGAACTTTGCCCAGAATTCCTGAAAAGCCAAACCTGAGGGGCCATATCTGGAAATGGCTCTGGCATCAGCTGTGCTTTTTCAGGAGCATGAAGGAGCTCAAAGACAAGAGAGGTGCTGAGTCAGAAGTTCCCCTAGTCCAACACCTGAATTTCCAACACTTTCCATGGCACCAGCTTGTCTGAACTGACCACCACAGTGACCTTGTGTCAGTCTCAACCCAAGGACCCTTTGAGATTCAAAAATATGAATATTTACTCTCCTTAATCTCCAAAACTCCTGATTTTTTGCTCACAACTGGAGGGGAGAAGAGCAATGCAGAACCATTTACTGGAGGATGGAGATGTGAGTCTGGCTTTGTTCAGACTCTGCAGATGTCTGAGACAGAAATATGTGAGTTTTCTGTTGCATATACCAGTTTTACATATAAACATAAAAATGAGGGGGGGATTAAATTAAAGAATGGGGATAGGGTTGTTTTTGTTAATACAGTGTAAGTAATTTTTCCATGGAAAACATGGCAGCACTAGAGGGAGTAACCCAAGAACAAACCTCTAGAAGGCAGAAACTCAATCAGCATGAATATTTCTAGGCCCAGGGAGGTGTTGATTTCAAGGAACTGTGACAATTTTCCAGCCTCCTCTAACTCCTGATCTAATTGACGTAATTCTTTTGCACTCTGAAGCATCTCCCTTGGTTTTAACCTTCTAGACATTATTACTGCTCTCCAGCTTTTGAAAACAACTTTTTATGGGCTCCTAAGAGAGATGAGCCTACCAGAATAAAAGTGAATTTGCTATTAGATGACATTTTTTGACACTCCAGCTCTTCTGTACAGCAAGTATGTTAATGAATTAGTAAGCATAAAGAACTTCACAGAATTAGGTGTCAAGCAGGAGATAAAATCCAGTTTTCTTTGATATTGAAATAGGTGTTCAAATACTACAGATCCCTTCATGTAGCAAGTTCTGTCAGTACATGTTATTTCCTACACCTCACGTTTTAGTAGCAATTGTTTAAAATTAGACAAGTGCCATAATGTGGAAGGGCTTTTTAATCTGTTAATTAGACAAGTGCCATAATGTGGAAGGACTTTTTAATCCATTATTTAGACAATGACTTAATTTCTAAGTACTTTTGAGCGAGAAAGGCAGAAATGCAGTTTTTGACCTCACCAGCACAATAAAGGGGGAGCTTAAAGATTGTTTCACACCTAAAGCTTTTGCCAACAGCAAATTGGGAAAATTAGGAGGAGGGGAGAAGCTGGAGGAGCCTTTGGGCTCTTGGAAGCAGCACATGGCAGAGCTTTGCCCAAGACATCAGTCCCAGAGCTGATGGGACACATCTTTTCCAGGTGATCTGGAAAGATTTAGCTAAAAATGTAGAGTGGTTTTATCTACAGATAAAGTATTTAAACTGGAAGTTTGCTTCAAAAGGTAGAGGATGTCTGACAACCCACACTTATTTTTCCAGCCTATTTTTCACTCCCTTGCTCATCTTTTAGTTTTAATCCCTGGAGCATCGATAAAGTAGAGCACAGAATTGGGCCATGTAGTTAGAGATGACATCAAAGCTCCTCTCTCTGAGTTCATGGTCAGTGACTTCAAAACAAGCCCAGATTTCTCCTGCTGCTTCTGTCACCTTCACTACATGGTGGCTTCTAACTCCTCCAGTAAATAACTGGGAATACATCACACTGGTGGTTAATTTAATTGATGTCTGCTTGGATGACTTCTTGTGCTACACTGGAATTTCCAGGCTTATTGGAAGGAAAGCCTTTCCAAGTAAACGTTTAAACTTTGCACACAAATGCCTTTAAGCTTGTTTTAATTCTTCCCTGGGGATAGTGCAGATTCCCAGAATGAATTCCAGCAATCTCCCTTCAGGTGCCCAGATTGGACTGACACAGCCCCAGCTGAGGCTTCACCTCTCCCATTACACGGAAGGTGAAATTTTAACTACCTGGAATATTGAAAAAGGCAGATTTATAACGCTGGATGTGGGACTTCAGGGCAGAAAGCAGCAACAGAACAAATGCCTGGATGGTTCCCAAAAACCCATTCTGCAAGGGAACAACACTTAATGGCTTTATACAGTATAGACTCTTGTGGCAGTCACAAAACTGCCAAATAAAACATTATTAGCAGTTACTTTCCCTTTGACAAATAGATGGCCAGAGAAGTTTTTTCTTGGAGGAGAGGCCTGTTGTGACTTTCCTTTGTGTTCTGGGGGTGAAGCAATACTAAACCAATTTATCACCCCTGACAGGATCCTGACTCTGTGCTGGAGTTATCTGCATTGCAAAAGCTCCATGGGAATTGAACTCAGACAACTGTTCTTCCTGTTGGGAACCAGACAGCCAAGGAAAGGAGCTATAATCAGTTTGAATTTGCCTCTGGCTCATCTTTTGCTCTGTTTCCTTTTACACCACTACCTCATTAATAAAAATTTGCTGGATTGCTGAGAGTTCAGGTTTCACAATCTACTGCTTAGAATTTGAGGCTAATCCAATGCTGACTACAGGAGAAGTCAAAAAGCAAGACAGAGCAGAGGGAGGGATGAAAAGGCCGGGTCAGGTCTGGTCCCAGGCTAAGGAAAATTGGGATGCAGACACCCTGTGCCTGCCAGCAGCTCCCGGCAGTGAAGGAAAATCTGGATAAGGAGCACAACCAGAGTGCCCTGAGTTTAAATTTGTCACACAAAACACAACATCCTCAGCATGTGACGAGCAAATAAAGACAAATGGTCCAAACCATTGCTGAAGATCAGCTTCCTGCTGATTTCTGATTAGGGAAAAGGTGCTTTGGTTAGTTCCCAACATGATTTTACAATCTGCTTTTGTTCCAGGAAATTACATTCTAATTTTCTCCCTTGAAAAACCTTGGAATGGATTTTTTTAAATGGGCCAGGAGCAGACAGGGATGAAAAAAAAAAAAAAATAAAATCTGACTTTAGGAATCAGATTGATTGAAAGACCTGTCATAAAGAGAGTACTGAGGATCAGGAGATGGATTTGGGTGAGGATGAGCCTGGACATCAGGTGAGCAGATCAAACAACACCAAGTTAAGGGAAGTGGACCCCAAATAGGGCTAAACTCAACCAGGAGAAACCCAGGCTAGGGAGAAGGGATTTCATAGAAAATCCTGAGTTGGAAGGGATGCACAGAATCCTGGAGTCCAGCTCCTGGCACAGACAAACCCCAAGGAACAGCCCTCTGGATGGAGCACGTGGAAAAGCTGTTCCACTGGGAGCAGCAGGAGCAGGGAATGAAGTGCATGGAAATGCCACTTGCTGAGATGTGGGTGCTGGACAATCCAAAGGAAAGATAAGTGAGGAAAAACAGCGCCAGAAATCAGTCTGAATTTCCCCAGCATTCCCACTTTCCCTGCTCTTTATCCCATGTCACCCAAACCACCTCAGATAAGTGGAAATGAGGTTCTTAAAAAAAATCCTAAATATATAATAACAAGGAATCACTTTTTCTACCTTCCCCTTTCTCTTTCACAGAGCTGGAGCAAAATAAAATTAGTGGCCACTTTGTATTTATTTTGTTATTTCAAGCCATGAGGACAGGATGGATCCAGCCATGATCTAAGACTTAGGGATCCTTAATAAGAGAACTAAAACTTTCACTCACAGGAATGAAAGGCTTTTAATAAATCTAAAAAAAAAAAAAAAAAACAAACCCATATGGATCCTGATGAAATCCTGGACTTATTGAAGTCCATGGGAGTTTTCCTCCCAGCTCTGGATTTCTCACCTGTGGTGCTTGGCAGCCAGGAGAGCATCAGGGGTGGAGATGAACAGAATTGCCCTGCTGTAAGAGGCAGACAGAAAGGCTCTCCAGGACACCAAAGTTATTTCACCTCTTTTTTTTCAGTTCCTTTACTCTGGAATAGGTGGTTTCTTATCTTCATCCATCACTGGGGCTGCCTCATTCATTTGCAAAGGCTGAAGTGGAGCCTCCCTGCATTGCTGCCACCAGAAGCCCCAGTGGAATGTGCCCAGCACCTCTGACAGGCTTTGACTCTAGAAAAGATCAAGGAGGACTTTGCAGGAAGGAATTGTCTGGTAAAATCCTCAACGTTTTGCACAGGGCTCTGTGATTCCCATGACAACTGTGAGAAATGCAGCTCTGAGCACCAGTTAATTAAGGGATTCAGCCCTCCAAGCCCACATCAGCTCCTTCAGGTGCTCCTGGGCATACAACACATGTTCAAAAAGCAGCTTTCATGTGACCTTAAGGACTTGCCCTTTAAGGTATCTTTCCATTTTTAAGCCAGGAGTTTGGAATTCATTAACACAAATTAAAACTGGACACTGGGTGCTTAATTCTCCATGCACTACAGATTTATCCCTGAAGGCTGAAAAGTTTGGTGTTTGTATTATTTTTTTTTTTTCTTTTTGATGAAACAGAAAGCCAAGATAAAGGGAAATGTCCTCATATGATTTGTTCTCATGGGTCATGGCAACAGCAGCACTGCAGGAGAAAAATGTCCCTCCCAGAGCTATATTTCCTATGGATATTACAGCAACAAGACAAAAGGCAGCTGAGCTCTCTCATCCCAGCATCCAGGCCAGGAAAAGTGGATACATCTCATGGCAGAAACCCCTGCTTGTCCTTAAGTATCTGCTATAAATAATCACACCAGGAGTAAAATGTGTTTTCATTTGAGAAGTCACCTCTCTCCTTGTCAGCTTCACTTACAGCAAAGTCGTGCTGTCAATCTGTGTGAGTTCTCCTTGAGAATACACCAGCAAAGCCAAATATTTTCCCTTCTAACAGCATATCTACTGAAATGGGCAAGACTAAACTAAAAAAAAAAGCAATTTTATTTTATTTTATTTTGCCCCCATAGTTCTGTGTGCTAATTGTTAACAGTGACCCACTCCTGCAAAGGACTGGGAAAAATTAAATGGATTTCAACCAACGCTACTAATTCTTCAACACAGATCTTATTTATCACAAAAATTAAATATCTCTGCCAGGCATGGAAATTATTAACAAAAAAAAGAAGGCCAAATGCACTGCAGATGTGGGGCTACTTGGAGTGAAGGGAAAGACTGACATAAATCTATTCTGTAATCTCGTGGCTGTTTCCTACTAAAGGAAGGACCAGAATGCAATGTGCTAAATTACTGGGGCAGAGGGATATGTTGCTTAAGGTTTTGGGGGTTTTTTGTTTTTTTGTTTTTTTGGTTTTTTTTTAAGAAAAAGCAGTTGCACTGCTGGCACAACAGACCTAGCTCTGTCACAAGTAATTTATTACATCAGTATATCAACTTTATTAAAAAAAGAAAAAGACAACAAAGAAGTCTGTCTTTGTGCCGAGCTCAGCTCAGACTGGTTTGGAAACATAAACAGCTTCAGAGTTTAATTAGAAACTGTTTACATCTGAAAGATAATTTCATTTTCCTCAAATTGTAACAGAGGTAATTCCAGATAGTTCTGCTGACTCCAGAGTTTAATGGCTCTAAGCTGCCAGACTGAGAAATGCATAGTGAGGTCTGAACAGCTGAAAACTGACTGAGAGGGGTCAGGAAATTCTGTGCTAACTACTAATGCTTTGATTATCTAACATTTAACAGCTCTGCAGCTACAAGATGCTACAAGACATCTACAAGAAAAAAAGAGAACCACTCAGTAAACTAAAGTGTCCTTTCCCACACTCTATTTCTGATTTATTTCCCATTTCACCCTGACCTTTTGTCTTTTTATTATTATTATTTTTTTTAAATCTGGAGAGGTGCTGGAAAAAGGGTTTTTCCCTTCAAGCTGATGCTGTTTTCATGGCATACCTGGCTGTGTTCTGGAGCAGTGTGCTGGAAATCTCAGCAGGGTGTATATTTTCACATCTGGAGACTCCAGTTCAGCCTTTGAATGACCAAAATGAGGGTGACCTTATGTTCTGCTTCCTTGAGATCATTTTTCAAAAAGGAGAAAAGTGAGTGAAACTAATACTTAATACAACAAATGGCATAAGTGATTAGTACTTTCCCAACTTGTCTTTAAAAGATTTTCACTACATTCTATTTTTTTAACATGTTTATAAAGTAGTTAAGTAAGTATTTTTTCTGTGGCAGCTCAAAAAATCAAACAAAAGCAGACAACAAAATAAAAAGGCTCCTCAGAAAACCTTTTAAAGACCCAAACCCACTGAGCCCAGCAGCTCCCCAGGAGCCCTCAGCCACCCTCTAAGATGCAAATATTCACTTGTGCAGTGTAAAATCAGCATTGCTGCCACTGGCCTGCTTTTGATGTGCAGCCCTAAACCTCATTAATGGTAATGAGGGATCCACAGGGAAGCAGAGACCTTCAGCACCATCAAAGGACTGTGGAGCACTTTAATGAGGGGGTGCTGCTCCCCCAGACACTGGGGAAGGGGGGAAGGAGCTCCTGAATCCCTTCAGCCTGACCCAATCCTGCTGTTCACCCACCCCAGTTCCATCAGGAGAGCTGCACTCCTCAGCCAGGGGATCCCTGAGGAATCTTCATCACTGCACATCCTCCTGCCTCCTCAAACCTTGCTTTTCATTTGGGTGCCTCCCAGCACCTGGATTTTCACATAGCTCCCAAAAATGCTGCTCCAGTTCACCAGAGGTGGAAGCAAACTGCAGCACAGGAGCAAAGCAGGTTGGGGTTTGGGTGCACAGGCCAATGTCTCTTCCCAAGCCCATATCTGCACCAGAAATATCAGATGGTTTTGGACACAGACCCTGTGCACAGACACAATTCACACACCTGTGACCTAACACTTCATTAAGGATATTCACTAATCAGGTTGTGACACCTCAGTGGCTCTGAGGAACATTCCAGATGAATTCTTGGACCCCAGGAGTTTGGGGAAGATCCAGATCCTTGGAACCCAGAAGTCTGGGGAAGAGGGAGTTTTCTGATGCTGGACTCCTGCAATAACAGCTGCATGTGAATGCCAAAGCTTCTGCCAACCCTGCCCCTGCACTGAGCACAAACTCCAGAGAAATCTTCAAAGCCTGAGCACTGCAGAGATGGAATCAGAGCCCCAACACCAGGAAAATCAGCAAGACCTTCCAGAGTATGGAACAAGCATGAAATGGGAATGAGGGCAGGAAGAGAACACAAATAAATAGCTATTTTAGATGTCTCTGATAATATATTTGCTACCACAGAGGCTGTCAATAGAGGGGAGCCAATAAAACCAGCTTTTCCTTGCCAGCAGAAATGGGTGTTTATTTATAAAAAAGCACAAAATAAAGAGTGATGCACCCCTCCTTGGCCACTGAAGATAACACATGAAAGCAAACCATCAAATGAACTGTTCCTCACTTGCAGCAGAGCTTCCTTTCAAGAAAATCTTGGGAATTGGCCTTTGGAGAACAAACATTTCCTAAGCTCATCCTGGGATGCCTGGACCACTTCCACAACAGAACCATGGACCAGCTCATCCCCAGGGAGGCCAACAGGAATGTTCACATTTGCTGTATCTCCTGTGCAGCTCTTGGTGTCACTTTGAGCTCCTCACAGACATCTGGTACTACTGCTCAGAGAAAAAAAAACCCACTCTGTTTCCACTTAAATATTTTATCTCACCTTAATTACTACTGATGTACTCAGTGTTCAGTGCAGAATATCTAATTGCTCCTGGAGGGAATTAAAACCCAGTAAGTACTGAGGCTCTTTTTCAGTGGTACTTGGAAGAAGCCCACCTGATGGTCCTTCCCATGGTTAACTTCCCCCCATTTCTCCTCAGCAGTGCTTAATTCCAGTCATTAGTTTAATTTGGGACTGTCACTCAGCTGAGTCTGAACAGATCACCTCTGCTCTCACTCTCATTCACAAATAGGCAGCTCCCCATTGCCTCCCTGCTTTAATTCTAGCATAAAGGTTTTAATTTTGCTTAAAAATTTACTGGTAACAGCAGGGGGGGGGGGTTTTGGGACTGCTTAGAAAAATGTCTTCTCCAAATTACAACAGTGAATGAACCCGTATTTTCCTACTTATGATTTCTACTCTGTGCTCTTTCTGTGTTCCTAATTGGTCTCCTCCCCCAGACCCTGCCTCCAAAAACTCAATAATTAAAGTGAAATTGTGTACTGAAAGGCAATTACTCAAAATTAGCTGTTCCTTTTTTCCCCGTGAGGCACCGTTCCATAAAAATCCTCTAACATAATAATCTATAGCTGAGAGGTTAAATTGATCTCATTTCTCCTTTTTTTGTTTCCACTCATGGTCATCACTACACAAAACAGGAATTTCCACCAGCAGTGTCACAGCCCAAGCCCCACTTCCTTGTAACACTTACAGTTCTATTTATCTGAGTAAATTCAATTTAAAATCTGAGTGAGAGAGAAACACGGAGTGACTTTAAATTCCAGCTGTGAAAATTGGAAATGGGAACAGGAGATCCAAGATAAGAATGGGGAGGGGGGGGAAAGGCAGGCAGAGGGGTTCAATTCATTCTTGACTTTTCAAAAGGAGCATCAGACAGAAGGAACAAGACAAAGGGGAGTTGCTGTGTGGGGAAGCATCCTTAAAAAGCTGTTTCCTCCTTCCTGTGCCTGCCCAGACCTTCCTGTGTGTCATCAAGGGATCTAAATCAGAATATGCCTTGGAACTCTTGGAAAAGAGGAAACCAGGTCTACTGGAGGCCAAGATTAAAATAAAGGTTTCCCAAGAGATGTGCTTTCATTCAGAAGTTTGTTAAGCAAGTATCAATAGCCAGCTCTCTCACACATCAGATTTTCCACTTCTTGAATATCTACTGCTCATTACATGTCTTGAAACAATAGCCCATGCAGCATCTATATTTTTCTGAGTATTTGAAATTATTCCGCATTTATTTACGCTTTTCTCCATTGTGGGCTTTGAGAAGAACCTTCCAGATCAATCTGAGGTGTTCCATTTCATAATAAATGTGTAGAGAAAGCTGTGGGGTATAGGGCAGTAGGAAAGACCTGAGAAAAATCTGCACTATCCCATATCCAGGTGCAAAGGGGATTGGAGGGGAACACCACAAAGCAGCCCCTTCCCCTTTTTCCACCAGCTTGTGTCTGGGGGAAGGCAAAGAGAGATGGAACAAAGGGCTCTGCCCTGGGAGCAGTTTCCAATAGCCCTGGCAAGGATGATCCAGCAAAAGAAATGAACCTGGGAAGAGGAAACACTTCCACCAGGGGCCAGTGAAAGAGGATTTTGTTGTTGCAGGTATGGGCATCCCAAAGGGAAAAAACAGCTGTAGGATTGATGCCTTAAATTTTAGTTTTCCTGTATTGCAGGCTCTGTGCTGCCCAGGGTGCAGCTCTGAGCTCACAGGCAGGGTCACTCAGCTCTGCACACTGCAGGGACACAA
>VZUI01019781.1:0-68455 GCA_013401135.1 Cettia cetti | reverse complement strand
AATCATAGAATCATAGAATCATAGAATCATAGAATCATAGAATCATAGAATCATAGAATCATAGAATCATAGAATCATAGAATCATAGAATCATAGAATCATAGAATCATAGAATCATAGAATCACAGACTATGCTGAGTTGGAAGGGAACCATCCAGTCCAGCTCTTGGCCCTGTGCAGGACACCCCAAGAGTCACATGCCCAAGAGTGGTGTCCAAATGCTTCTTGAACTCAGACAGGCTTGGTGCTGTCATCACTTCCCTGGGGAGCCTGTTCCAGTGCTTACTACCCTTTGGATGAAATACCTTCTCCTGATATCCAACCTAAATCTCCCCTGACTCAGCTTCAGGTCATTCCCTCAGGTCCTGTCACCGGTCACAGGAGTGAAGGCTTCAGTGCCTGCCCCTTCTCTTACCCTCAAGAGGAAGCTGTAACTGCAGTGAGGTCTCCCCTCAGTCTCCTCCTCTCCAGGCTGAACAGACCACGTGACCTCAGCCATTCCTCATAAGGCTTCACTTCCAGAACTTTCACTATCCTTGTGGCCTCCTTTGGATGGTCTTTAACACCTTAATGTCTTTCTGACACTGTGGCACCAAAGCTGCCCCCAGCACTGGAGGTGAGGCTGCCCCAGCTCAGAGCAGAGTGGGACAATACCCTCCCTTGCCCAGCTGGCAATGCTGCACCTGATGCCCCCCAGGACTCCCAGGTCCCCTTCCATGGCACTGTTTTCCAGCCTCCTGTTCCCCAGTCTCTCTGTACATCCAGGACTGCCCTTTCCCAGGTGCAGAATCTGGAGCTTGCCCTTGTAAAACTTCATACTGTTGGTGATTGCTTAGCCCTATAATTTGCTGAGATCTCCCTGAAGGGCCTCCTTGGCATAGACAGTCTCAGGAGAGGTTATTTCAAGGACCCATGACAGTACTGGTAAGTTAGAGGAAATTAGGCAGCTGTGTACCTTGTCCAGTCTCTCAGAGGAATCTTCTTTTGTGGCATTGGTGAAGGTTGAAGAACAATAGATCATGATTGCTACCAACAATATCACACCAACTGGGAGTCCCCAGTTCCCGTTCCTAAGCTGTTGTGTCGACTGCAGAGCCAAGGAGCTATCAACAGGACTCAGCTGGCCTTTAATATTCCCATATTCTAATGGAGAATGGAGACTAACAGAAGATTACTGTGGACTGATTGAAGTCATGGCACTGCTGGGTGCTGCTGTGCCAAGCATGCTGCAGGTTCCATACAAATTGGAATCAAAAGCAGCCAAGTACATGCCACAATTTATATCACTAATGTGTTTTTCTCAATCCTTTTGGAAGCAGAGTGCAGACCACAGTTCACCTTCCCCTAGAGCAGCACCCAATACACCTGGAGATGACTGTCCCAGGAAGAGAAACCCAGCCCTCCTGTCAGCCATGGGCTGATCCAGTCTGCACTGGATCAGGGTGAAGCTGTAGAACACCTGTGATACATTGATGACATCACTGTGTGCAACAATCCAGAAGAAGTAGTTCAGAAAGGGACGCAAATAGTCAAAAACCATATGAAAGCTGGGTTTTGCACACAAAATTTTCAAGAAAGGCAAACAGGAGATCTAGTTTTTAGGAACAAAATGTCAATATGGACATCATCAAATCCCAATGGATGTGATCAACAAAACAACAACTACATCTTCACCAACTAAAAAAAGCTTTCTTAAGCATCGTGGCGTGTTGAGAATGCAGGTTCCAAATGACAGTCTGATTGAAAGACCTGTCTATCAAGTGACCTGGAAGAAGAATGATATCAAACATGGCCCTGAGCAATGACAAGCCTTTCAACAAGACAGGAGATAGTTCAGCTCAGGTGAAACCCTGCTGAAGAGGTCTCAGTGTATATTAAATTACCAGAAAATGGGAAGCAATAAGCTTTCTTTACTGATAGTTTCCTACTGTCATGTTGTAGAAAGTCTTGGTGGTAGAAGTCATTTATATGTCCTCCATGACAAGTCTGGAAACTGCTGAAGAAGAAGGGAAAATTAAGTCAGCTTGCAGAGGTGAAAGCTATCTTCCTGGCTTTAGACACTGCTGAAGGGGGAAAATGGCCAATACTTTATCTATATACTGACCTCAGGGAGGAGATGCAATGTATAGATAGGACCATGATTTAGGGGTGGACCTGATGTGAATGTGAAACATGCTGCAATTATCAAGGCAATCAGTTAAAGCCTATGTGGCATGAAAGACAACGGCTGAAATATAAATATTGGGAGGTCTGGAAGATTGACTCTATCGCACTCCCACAAGCCTGCCAAGTCATGGGGCCATCGTCTACCCCTTTGGATTTGGGGATCTCAATCAAACTCCCCTTCAATTGCACTATCAAGGGTATGACAGTAAAAATCATCCAGATTAATGAAAAATGAATTTTGATGAAACCACATAATCTCAGAGGTGATGGGATCAGATTTGACTTCAGCATGGTACAGTCCAACACCACACACAGTCTTTCCTGCTCTGAAAGACTGTTATAAACCATGGTGTCCAAAATCATGGGCTAAAAACCCATTAGATATTTTATAGGGATTTGCCCATAGACTAAGGAAATGCTACCTGTGTATATATGTATCACAAGACAGGAAAGGTGATGATGGTTAACTGGGATGTATTAGAAACTATGTGACCTGGACATGACTTAAGTGCTATAGAAAAATGTGTGGATACTTCCCTGTTTTTGACTGAGAAAAACTATTTTTCCTCCTAGTAGCTAATACAGTGTTGTCTGTTTAGATAATGAGATTATTGATAACACACCAATGTTTCAGTGGTTGCTGGCTAGTACATATCTTAAGCATGTTTCAATTTCCCATGCTCTGTCAGTGAGAACATGCACAAAAAACTAGGAGGGAGCATTGTCAGGAAAGCTGACTCAAATGGTTCTAAGGGATATTCCATACAATAAAATATCATGTTCAGCATGTCAGCTGGAGGCAATTGACAGGGAGGGACCAATCCCTGCTCAGTAACAGGCTGGGCATTGGTCAGCAGGTGGTGAGAAATTACATTTTGCATAATTTTTTGGGGGTTTTGTTCTTTTCTCTCTTCTTGCTATCTCCTTAATCATTATTATGAATATATCACACTTTATTTCAAAAGGCTTCTTAAACTGGGTTCTTAAACTATTTCAATCCATGTTTTACCTTTTTCCAGTTCTCTTCCCCATACCACTGGGGTGGAGTGTGGGGGGCAGTGAGCAAGTGGGTGTGTGGTACTTAGCATTACTTTGCATAATGTCTGGTATTAAGCCATGACAGGAGGCAACCCTGTATAAAAGAGTGCTTGCAATGTGCAGAGGACATGGGAAAAGAAATTTAAGCATTTCAAATAACATTTAGAAAAAGTAGGTTCTTAAATTTTGTTGACGTAATCACAATAATATATTATTTCTATCACAA
This sequence comes from Cettia cetti, assembly GCA_013401135.1. Lineage (NCBI taxonomy): Eukaryota > Metazoa > Chordata > Aves > Passeriformes > Sylviidae > Cettia > Cettia cetti. The sequence goes on along the minus strand of VZUI01019781.1, from coordinate 65,025 downwards.
TTTCATAGAAAGAAGTAACTGTCCTTCAAGCATAGTAGGAAAATAAAAAAATTGAAATTCAGTTGAGCTTTGTTCAGCACACTGAAAGCACAACTACACTTCTTTCTGGTGCTCTTGAATGTAAATCTGTTTTCATTTGACTGTTGAGATTGTCCCATGTACTCTGAATTTCTGATTTCCTGGTTACCTGTTTTACCTAAAGTATATGTTGGGAAAACACATTTCAGGAGAACTATTATATGATAATTTATAGCTTAATATCTGATTTTTTTTCCATTTAATAGGATCTTTGTAACTTTAAATGCTGTGTGAAAGGGAAATAATTTCTAAGGTATTTTTCATTAAATAGTTTAATTTTAAGTATATAGTACTACAAGTTATTCTTCTAATACTAGGCATTGCAGAGGGTAAAATTTTACATTAATAATAAAAACACTCTTTAACAGGATTTAGCTTACCACATACACTAGTGCGAGCCAGCTAGCCCCATGGAATTTCCCATTACATTCTGAGGTTTCCCTATCTTTATAATTCTCTATAAATGTTCATATTGTACTACCACTTTTTGGTGATCTTTCTAGCACTTTTTCTGGTGCATGTTGATGACCTTTCCCCTCAAGATAATGAAAGCCCAGTGGTCTCAAATTTTATCTATTTAGAAATTTATCAAATTCATTTAACTTGTCAGAGATATCAGGGAATATTTACTACCTTATATTAACTGTGAAAAAATGTCTTAATATTCTAAGCAAAGCTTAGTTTTGCAGCTTTTGTATTTCCATATATCTTCAAAGCCACCTCTTTTTTTCTGTGAGCACTCTGTAGATGTTTATAACATTCTCATTAATGTGTCACCAGAGCACTAGTTGCATGAGAATATGTCTCTTGTGATGTACTGAAATACTTAAAAGAATGTTGTCTTAGGCTATAGCTGGGAAATATTTCTGTTTATTACTGGTTTAAATTAATGTATAAATAAACTGATCTTTTATATTTTTATTCACTATGAAAAAATAATAACTGAGATTCTTGTATTTTAATAAAAATATTTTGTTTAAGTCAATGGTCCATACTTTTTCAGTGTGAATCTTTCCCAATCTATTTTCACTTCCTCAGTCTGTATAAACAAGAGGTGAACACTGCAGAAATGTTCCTCAAGTGTTGGTCAAAAGCAGAAATATTGCTAAACTTGTTATCTGTCCTACTAAAGGAGCAGTAACAACCCTCTCAAAACAAGGATAGAAACTCTGAATGTGTAACTCATCTCAAACAGTTAGTTACTCTGTAAAATTAGCAGATCCTAACATCTCATGGTTTATGGACAAACAGCTGGATTCTGGATTCTATGATTCCATGATTTATGAAAGGTGTGTCATTAGAATGAAAATGCAAGAAATGCAAGCGGATAACAGAGGTTAAAACTCTGTCTTCCCATTAAGATACCCGTTAGAAGGAAAATCCCTGGAGGGCACTGAAGGAAGAAGAAACTCTGCAGACCTCTAAGACACCTCTAGAAATTGAAGTAGGAAAAAAATTTATTAACCTTATCATTCCAAATGAATTCTTCATTTTTATTTGAATATGCCATAATTCCCAGACACAGCTTTTCTAATAGGAAAGGTCTTTCCATCCCTCCTAACATCTAGTTAGTTGTCAATGGTTTGACTTCTGTTGTCTTGCAAGTGCTGACATTTGTGCAAATCTCCCTAACTTCTTGATCTATAAAACTATACTGGATTTTTCTGCTCAACTATCTCATTTGCAAAAATTATTTAAATAAATCTGTTTGATTTTGCATTACAGAAGTGGACCTTCCTGCATGCTAAAGGATTCACATCCTTATGACACAGCCTGAATGATCAGGGAGGCAATGACCCAAGATATCATTCCTACACATGACAGAGGTCTACCCATTCCAGTGGTTGTAGGAGTCTCTTTCTTTTTTACACTGCACAGTATAAAAATCATGTGTAACATGTTTTTTTTGAAAGCAAGGATGCTTGTATGGCCCAGAGCAGGCTCTTCACAACACTATGATGTAACAACTATTCAGGGAATGCTTAAATTAAGAAATTTCCTAAATTTGTTTCTATATTAAACTTTTAGCATCCTTTCAAATGCCCACAGAACAGGTGATCCCCAGAGATCAGTCAGATGAGGAGTATTTGCAGTGATGTGGGACGGTGAAGAACAAGTGTAACTACGTAACAAAAAACTAACTCAAAAGAAGAGAATGGTTTTCAATCTGCATTTGAGCCGTGTGTCATCCACTGTGCTTGCACTGTCAACACCTGAAGATTTATGTACTCTTGTCCAGCTGTTGGCAATTGCAAGACATCTGAAATCAAACAGTGGAGAGCTAAATTTATTCTTATTCTTATTCTTATTCTTATTCTTATTCTTATTCTTATTCTTATTCTTATTCTTATTCTTATTCTTATTCTTTTATTCTTATTCTAGAAAAAAACCCCTCTTTCTTCTTAAAAAGATTCTAGCTGAGAAATTTTAGTTTTTTTCATATCTAAATGAACGGTCTCACAAATTTTATGGAGAAATCCCTGCGATTTAACCTAAATTGTTGTAGTCTGCACATTCCAAAATGCAGGGATTGCCAGAGACATTTCTCTTATTTTTTTCCTTTACATTTATATATCTGCAACAGATAAATATGTCCTTAAGCCCAAGATTTTGCAATGTATCATTTAAAATTTGCCTTCACAGGTGACTTTATCACAAGTCCAATGAATAATGTAGAAGGTAAAGAAAAAGAACAAATAATTTACAGTAATGATGATTAATTCACAATGACTCTTCAGATTTGAAACCTCACATATCACAGAATTAAAGACTTCTTAGGGTTGGAAGGGACGCCTGGAGATAATCTAGTCCAATCCCCCCGCCAAGGCAGGGTCACCTAGAGCAGGTGACACAGTAACTCATTCTGGTGGGTTTTGATTGTCTCCAGAGGGGGAGAATCCACAGCATCCTTGGGCATCCTGTTCCAGTAGTCTGCCACCCTCAGTGTAAAAATGTTCTTCTTGGGATAAAACTTCTTGTGTTTAGTTGATGGGCATTGCTCTTCATCCTGCCACTGGGCAGAACTGAAAAGAGTCTGGCACAATCCATTTGAGAGAGTTACATGCAATTATGAGATCCTCTCCCAGCTTTTAATCAAGACTAAGCAGGCCCAGCTTTCACTGTCTCTCCTCATAAGAGGGATGCTCCAGGTCCCTAATCATCTTTGTAGCCCTCCACTGGACCTCACCAGTAGGTCATTCTCTTTCTTGTACTGAGAAGGCCAAAACTGGGCACAGCACTCACCAGGGCCAAGTGGAGAGGCAGGATCACCTCCCTCAACCTGCTGGCCATACTCTTCCCAATACACTCCAGGATACCACTGCCACTCATAGTCCATAATCCACCAAGGCTTACAGGTCCTTTTCCACAGAAGTGCTGTCTAGAAGGTTAGTTCCCAGCCTGTGCTGGTACTTGGGATTATTCCTCCCCAGGTGCAGGACTCTGCATTTGGCCTTGTTGTACCTCATTACGTTTCTCTCAGACCAACCCTGCAGCCTGTCAAGGCCCCACAGAATGGCAGCACAGCCTCCAGGTGTATCAGCCACTCTCACAGTTTGTACCATCAGCAAACTTGCCAAGGGTCCTTTCTATCACTTCATCCAGGTGATCGATAAAATGTTGAATAAGACTGGACTCAACATTTCTCCCTGGTGAACAGCACTGACTACAGGCCTCTGTCAGGATTCTGCTCCTCTGATCACAACCCTCTGAGCCCTGCCATTCGGGCAGTTCTTGATCTACCTCACTGTCCTTTCACGTAGCCCATATTTCCTGAACTTACCTACAAGGATAGTGTGGGGAACAGTGTCAAAAGCCTTGCTGAAATCTAGGCAGACAACATCCACTGCCTCAGCTTGTTGACCCATCCTGCCATGCTATCACAGAAGGCTATCAGATTGGTCAAGCATAACTTGGTGTATCTATGCTGACTGTGCCTGATGACCTTTTCTTCTTCATACTTGGTGACAACCTTCAGAATGACTAGTTCCATCACCTTTTCAGGGATTGAGGGGAGGCTGACTGGCCTGTATTTTCCAGGGTCCTCCTTCCTGCCCTATCAAATCAGTCTTTGTTAAGCTGAGCTTTGTAAGCAGTGATGCCTAAAGCAACGGAAGAGCTTATGGCTTTGGAATCAGATGAAAAGTGGAAAGTGCAGAGCTAATGCTTTATCAGAAGTAAGTAAGTGTTGTAGTGAACCGTGAAAACTGCAGGAAGTACATGCAACCAAAGATAACTAATGGATACATTAAGATGTGTGCTTGGTGCAGCTGGGGTGTATGAGTGCAGCATAGGAAAGCACATCAGCCATCCTCAGTCTGGTGAGTACGTGTATGAAATACAGCCATGACATGAGTCACAGATTTAGTGTAAGATAGCAAGAAGTACACAGATGTAAGTTCTCCAAACCCATCCTGAGAGCAGCTTCACTGCTTTTGAACTGTGTTTACCTGTAGAGTTAATGTGGCTGTTCTCTTCTGGCATTAGTCATGCCCACAGTGGAAGACATGCTCTTATGAGAAGCCTTATGCATTACAGCAATTGAACATCATGATTTCATGACAGACTAACCTTAAAGTTGCCATTCAGCACTTTCAGTGAGACTGCCTGACATGCCAAGATGCAGGGAAGAAATTGCTGTCTCAGGTGTTGCACTGAACTTGATTCCTCCAGCATCCACCTCTTTTTCTGCAGTTCCATGAGTTCACTTACAGTAAGCAATTCCTAATGGTGGAATATGATCTCCTCTCACAAGGGCAAACAGTCTGGTTAATGTATTTTATTTGTACCATCTGGCTTTGTAGCTTTATCTGAGAAACATATGGGCAACTTCAGAACAAGTGAAAATAAAACATTATGTGCAAGAGGCTGTGGAAACAATCTGCCACTCTTTCTCAGCAGATCCCTCCCACAAGTAAATGTCATTATGTGTGTAGCTGTCAAGTCAAACACTGTTCCATGCAGCTCCAGGTGCCAGGCACTGAGCATATAAGTGGATGTCAGGAAATGTGGTGTGAGGGTGTGCTGTGCAGCCACTCCTGTGTCAGCTGCTGGAGCAGCTTCTCTGTCCTGAGAGGGCACTGTGAAATGCTGGACTGTCTTTGCTTTGGAGGGAATAACACATGGGGGAAAATTGTGCGCTACTAGCAAAATTCAGCTTTGTCATAAATCATTCTTAACTGATGCAAAAATTTTATCCAGAAGCCTACCTGTTATTAAACTCTGTGTGAATAGCCAAGTTTTTCAGCAGTAAGTAAACGATTGCCACAGTTCTGAGCTCTGTTTCTGAAAATGTTGGTAAAAGATGTCAGCAGAGGTGTGGGATGAAACTCTCAGCTAGGTTCTCATCTCTCAGAAAGCTTGAAAGGCAAAAGCAGTGTTACAGATTCATACCTAAGTTTTTGTTTACATATACACGCACTTATTACATTTGTAAAAATGTAAAAATAATTGCCAAGAGAGATGAGGGAACAAGTCCTTCACTCGTTTGTTGGAAAAAGATTGTGGTTCAAGATGAAAAAGTTTTGTACACTTTCCCTTTCTAGCTAAGATTTGGCAGGGGCTGCCCTTGGGGCAGTAGTGGTGAAGCTCGGTAGCACTGACCTCTTTTCCTCCTTTCCTGTGACAAGAAAACACTTGAAATCCCTTTGCTTTTACTCCAGGGCACTGCATGAGAAGTACTGTTAATTCTTTATCCTGGTCTCAGAAAGAGCAGCAGCGCCTGAATTTCTTGCACTTCCTCATGAGCCTCTGGCATCTTGACATTTATTCAGAGTTTGGTTGACCTCTGCTGCCTTTATGTATCTTTAAAGTTCATTCCTGTGCAACTGTCAATACATCTATTTTGTAGCTTTGAAATAAGAAGCTTTAGGGTGACTAAAAGGACACTTGTAACTGTTCAGTCAAGTGTGGTTGTGATTTTAAAGACCTTCCTGTTTTTGGTTGACTTTTTACTAATATCATACCTCTTTCATCAACACCTTTGTAAAATACATTGCATTTTCTAACCATTTTACCTTGTGTTTCATGGAGCAAGCTATAAGGTAGAAATAGTAGTAGTTTTGGGACCAAAATTTATCCTAAAAAATATTCCCTGGAGCAAATTTTTGTTTACCCTTCAATCCTTTATAATCGTAAAATCAGTTTTCCCCAGAACTATTGACGAGATGTTATGATAAAGCAGAAAGCGGACTTTGGGTTTTATAAAATATTTTTAATATGATACTAAAACAGAAGCAAGAAGTGCAGACTATATAAAATGTTAACAATAATTGAGCACTGAGATTGAGGTTAAGTTCTAAAAGAGCTCCCAAGGAAATAAGGGGATACGATGGGTCAGTTTAATTCTCTGCTGAAAAGAGACATGGCTGTTATCTAATTTGTTACATTATATGTGACATTCTTATCTGGATAGAGCTGCAGGAATTGTAGAACCAGCTCTATTTCTGTTTGGCCATTATATGTCAGTGCAATAGTAGGGTAAGTCTAATGCAAACACTTCAGAGTGTCTTTTCCAGTTTAGGACCACAAAAAAACCAACTGTGCTTTACCTTTTTCAGTCTCATGCAAGAAGTAAGTCAGTTGGAAACTTCAGGTGGGCTGCAGTTATCTCAGCTGTACTAACTCACAACAAGCTGCATTTTGCTCTGTCGTCTACAGCATAAGATACATGTAGGCTGCACAGACAGCATGAAAAGAAATGACAATGACTTATTCGTTGCATAAAATGTCAGTTTTATCTTCAGAAACCCCTGCCTTTCAAAGCTGTTTTTACAATGTGAAGCACCATTGTTTTCCATATTCTTTGGGGATTTTTACTGTGAGGGGAGTTAAAAGACCCAGTTAAGCCTATGTGACAATCCAAAAAATATTTTTTGCTAATCTGGAAACACAGCTCTGTTGTGGGAAGCTGTGCTCTGTAGCAGCAGGAGATGGCTAAGGTGTGCCTCATAGGAAATGGTGATAATCAAATCTGGAGATGGTGTAGTCACAAGTTTCATTGCTAACTAAGGAGAGTCAAAATATTCACTCTGAAATTTAAAAAAAATTGCTACCCCAGTGACTTGTGCCAGCTGGTTGCTGCAAGGCCCAGGGACTGAGCAAGATGTCTTAGGAAGTTCAGCTGACCAGGACCACACCAGGAAGCTCCCGCTTTCAGGAAGGCAAGCTTCAGGCATATTTCCCATTGTACCAGGCTATACAGACTACCAGTGCCTGGTCTATTTGCCAACCACATTCAGTAGAGACCAGAGCATCTCTACTGACATTCCCATACATATATTTGGTTAAGTATATGGGTTTTCCAACTCGTTCGGCTGCTCACATTATTTCATGTATTTCACGCCTTCTGCTTTCTATCAAACTGTATCCTTTTGTATTATAGATAATCTCCTCTAGTCTTTTCTCTTTTTCCCTTGTATTAAATCTGATTTTTTTCTTCTAATTTTTTGTTTATATTCACAATTCCCCTCACCCTTTTTTTATATTTCCATTGTCCCCTTTTCCTGTTTCTATGCCTGCATTCTCACAATTCTATTTGCTCCCTTCTCTTTCCTGCTTCCTTTACTTTCTCTCATTTCTTGAGAAAAGGAGACTCAAGGGCAACCTTATAACTCCCTGCTCCCAAGTAAAAAGTGATATCACAAGATCAAATAGCCTCAAGTTGCATATGAGGAGGTATATATTGGATTTGAGGGGAAAATGTCTTCACTGAAAGAGTTGTCAACCATTGGAGCAGGCTTCCCAGTGAAGTATTTGAGTCCATATCCTTGGAGATTTTTAAAATAGGTGTAGATGTGGTGCTCAAGTACATTGTATAGGGATTAGGGACATAGTTTCGACTTGACAGTGTTGGGTTAATGGTTGGTCTTGATGCTCTTAGTGTTCTTTTCCAGCTTAAATGATCCCAAGATTAATGATTTCTTGTGTCTTTCTTCTTGATCTGATTGTTAGCACTACAATGTGGTGTTGGACTAATCTATTTTTCAGTGACATTTACAGGCTGGTAATTTAAATAAAACTAATTCTTCCACTATGAATATAAATCTGGGATGGGAAGTCTTTTGTATGAAAACCTGTAGAAACCCAGTTTTCAAATCCAGCTTCTTTAGTTAAAAGCAAATGCTGAATTTACGATTAATCCCCTCCCACTCATACATCCCACTTCATTAAACACCTTTCTTTTGATATAAGGTCACCACAATAGTTTTGTCCCTGAACTTCACAGTCCTGAGTCTAGAACTGTTGCTTTTTAGATTTTTTTTCCCTACTCCTGAAGAGTTGTTTAGTTTGTGAGCAATATCTTTTTTTTTGTCTAATTGAAGATGGATATTTTTTATGACATATAGTTGTTGCACAATCTCTCAGTCAGAATCAAAAAAACCAGAAACTCAGAGTCCATTAAATTTGTTTAAAACTTACTCACTTTTGAAAGCCCTGTACAAAAAAAAAAAAAAAAAAAAAAAAAAAAAAAAAAAAAAAAAAAAAAAAAGGTAAAATTCTAATTCTGCAACAAATACATTTTCCTTTCTCTTGAAAAAAAGCAAAACAGTGGCAACAGTCAAGTAGATGTCAAGTTTAATACTGGTCTTTAGTTTTCTGATGTCAATGATTTAAAGAGGACATTGCATTTCTGTTGTTTTAGTGGGATCTCTAAAGGACTTAGCAAATAGATGGTGGTCAAAAAAGCTGCATAATACAGCCTAAGCTCACGTGAATGACAAATCTGTGTGTCTGTGTCCTTTCAGATACCCTCAAAGTCCTCATCTGACAGGAGTAAGATTAGCTGTCATCTTTAAATCATTGAAGCCTGAGATCAAGCAAGGCTCCTAATCTTAACAATTCTTTTCCTGCATATCTTGGTGTAGCCGTCAAGGTCAGAATCGGCAGCTACAGTGCTTGTTTCTAATACGGTGGTGAAGGAAGTTGCAAATGTATGGGCAGTGCAGGCTAGGCAATGGGGAAAGAAATCTGAGTCTTGCAGACAAGGGAACACAAATGTTCAGATATTCTATGTACTTTGCACGTGGAAAACCGAGTTGAAACTTCATCCAAGTACTGAGTAACAAATCAAAGCTGTTTCTTCCTGCTATCAATATTTCATAACACATTGCCCTACACTGGCTTATACCAACTAGTTAGACAAGGATTTTCCCTTATCTTACTCACTTTTACTATATTGTATTTATTATAAACTACACAGCACAATGAGGGGTAGTTACAATTAAATTATTATCTTTATTACCAATGTCTCTTTGGCACAGTGAGGATTGCTTTCTGATAGCCCAGGTTTTCTACAGAGCTCTACCCCTCACTCTGAGCAAGGGCTATCTGTGATTGAGCCAGTCCCCAGGAAGGCCCAGAGCAGCAGAGGGAAGGAAGAGGACTCAGGTGTATTAGGCTGAAACAGCTCTTCAAGATTTAATATTTATTCACAAACTGTGTTTCCAGTTTTGAAGGTTCCCACATTGAAGGTGAAGGGCTGGGCCAGGCTTCATACGTCTGTCATGGGTTTGAAGTAGAATAACTGTTGAAAATAAAATAAAAACCAGTTTCCTGCTGCAGGAGGCAAGCCTGGCATGGATTTACTGCAACTCTTTTGTTGAATGAATATTGAACTGAATATTCTTTAGATTCCTGTGGCTGGAGATCATAGTAGTCCCTATAGTACAGCAATTTCATAACTTTTTAGTCAAGGTAAAAAACTTTTGAGTATACATTCTCCACACACCTACATCTATTTATTTATAAATTATGTGCATGCACAGTGTACTATAGACAATTCACACTCTGCATTGTACCAAAGAACAGAATTTTTAACAAGGATTATATAAAGACAATTTAAGCTCTATTTTCAATTTTTAAAATATTCTATCTTTCTTATTAATGGCACAAAAAAATATTTTCTTCTTGTACCCCAAAGCCTTACTTTGCACACCCCCTGTGTTTTATGGACCTCACCACACTTTGGAGACCACTGTTTTAATTGATGTGCTATAGTGGACTAAGCACCTTCTCAATAGCAGCAGTAACAGGAGCAGTACCCCAGTTAATCTGTCAACAGACCAGAAACTTCATTTTAACATCACATTCACATGAATTTTTCAGTCTTTCAAATCTAATTCGTCTTCTGCTTTGAGTCTTCTGGAATATATGTGGCTGGTTTGAGTTAAAAATACTGTTATTATGGTATTAGGAAGTGATGAAGTAATATCACATTCACATAAATTTTTCAGTCTTTCAAGTCTAATTCATCTTCTGCTTTGTGTGTTCTGGAATATCTGTGGCTGGCTTGAGTTAAAAGCACTGTTATAATGGTATTAGGAAGTGATGAAGACTTGACCATAGCTGTCTGCTCACTTCCTTTTGAATCGAACCACTGAAATTAAATAAGAGAGTGTTTGTCATTTATTTAATTGTTTGGAAATTATTGTTTATTAAAAAGTACTGGAGGATGGCTGATGTATTTCCAGTATTGGCTTCAGTACCTCAGTCAACACTGTAACCTAAAACACTGTTGCATTTAGACCTGAATTAATGATATATCATTTATCTAGGAGCCTACCACAAGCATTACCATTAATTCAAATTCATGAAATTGATCAATTAGTCCAAGTTCTGAAAATATTTTAAATTTTTCTTTGAACCTCCAACTTTAAATATTTATGTAAGTCCTGCAAAGCATGATTGCTTTTCTGTTTGTTTTTATGAAGGTAAAATATTTGAATTCCACAATTTGGCCAGTAGCAGAATACAGAAGGAGAGCAACCACCTCCAGAACTGTTCTGTCCCAAAACAGGACTCTGAGGGTAATCTGGGATGGACTGAATGCTTCTGCAGTCTCAGAACTTTGCTATTCCAGAAAAAAATTACCTTTAACAATAACACCAAATAATTAAAATTTTAACTAATAAACTTTTAAAGTCTAATCTTTTAAACTGATTTTTCAATTTTCTATTCCTCAGAAAATCAGATGTGGTGTTCAGCTTATTATTTTTCTTGCTGAATCTCCATCTCTGTACACCTTGCCAAGTTGTAATGGTGTCACAGGTGCCTTTAAGTATTATTAGGGAGTTGCTGAACCCCAGCATGTGGGATAACATGAATAGCATTGAAGTGCATTGAAAATCCCTTTCCCAGTTAGAATCAAATAGCATGTAAACCATGTAAATCACTGACATGTAACTACTCTCATTATGCCACATTTCTGCCACTGTTGGTTTTTCCTTCAACAGTTTAAAACTATTAAAGGAGTTAAACCATATATTATGTCTGCCCTGCAATAGCAACACTGCCCCCCACTTAAAGCTAGAAGCTATTATCTTGCCAAATTAGGGAAATCTCCTTGGGATTCCATGGATGCGATGGACATTTATTCATTCCTCTCTTGATTTTTGTCAGTGAAAAGATATTCGTGCTTCTCTAGAGCCTCTTCAACAACAGAAAAGCCTGACCCAGCTCATATTTAAGTAAAAAAGTTCCCACAGAGTTAATTGGAAATGGAGAGTAGAGCATGGTCAAATGTAGTGTAGTATACAGACATCACAGCAGCACCTAGCTGGCAAGAAGATTAGCAAGCACATCTGTTCTGAACCATTAAAATGATATAAAGAAATTGCCTTTAAACCACCTGCAGGACCGAAATTTCATACAATCATTACAGAGTCATTAAAAGTTAATGTAGAAAAAACACCACTGTGGGAAATGCAATCTTCTTCTATGTTCACTAGATACTCTAAAATTGTGAGGAGAAAACAGTCTGAAAATTATTGTGTCAGATGATTATGCCTTGTCTCCAGAATATATAGTCTCAAATATTTCTTTGCCACAGATTAGACTACTTTCTACATTTTCAAGCCATACAGAGAATTTTCATGTTGGACATGACATGCACATGGCAGCATGTGTTTGGAACCCTTTTGAGATGATATTCTTGAATTCTAAAAATGGTATAGAGGTCTGAATTTAAGTTTTTGAAATCCTTTTATTCAAAATAGAAATACCAGGATGGTATAAGCAATATTGACATAAAGAAAGATGTGCTAAAACTGAGAAGGGCACACAGTTATTCATGCTAGGATCAAAGCACAACTGGAGGAAAAAAGCAATGGAGTGTGAAAAAGGGAACCTAATGTTTTAAATCAAAATAAGAGAAAGGCATTAAATGATGTCACAGCAAACATTGTGGTTAAATACTGGAAAAATTTCTTATTATCCTTTGTTACATAGATAACATGAATGTGAAGGGACTATGAAGGGGGTCATGAAAAGAAGAAGTATTACAAATGCATTCATCTGCTCTGAAGGACACAAAGTCCTCATGGCAGACTGGGCTGGAAGCCATATGTTGAAAGCACTACCTGTTGACTTCGTTAAGACTTTGATGATGTCCCCCCACAACAGCCTTGCACATAAACTACAGAAACACAAGTTTGGACAAAACCATTGGGATCAGGAAAGATCCACGCATATGAGGAAGACAGTGTATGATGTAGAATCACCAGTAGGTCCCCATTAATTGCAAAGATACATTGTGTGGAGTATTTTCCTTAATGAATGGAAGAAGAGAATAGAAAATCCTATTAATTGCAAATAGGATTAGAGGCAAAGAGACCACATGCATTTGGAAGGAAAAAATAAAAGGAATGGAAAATGAACTTGGTAGATTGAGAAAAGGTTTGAAATCAAGAGTGTGTAATTTAAGTGGTTCTGGATATTGTAAATGTAAATTTACAATAAATTTGTAAATTTATTGTAATTTTAAAAGCACATTATATTGAGATCCTTAAAGGAGTAAATTCTAGCTGTAAAAATATATAGTATGAAAAATGTGTGAAGTAGTCTTTTAAATCTACCAAAATCCACCTGGGTTATTTTTTTCTTTAATTCAAAAAAGATTTATCAGAGGTGTAATCTCTACCAAAAAAAAAAAAAACCCCAAACAAAAACAAAAAAAAAAAAAAGCAGAGAAAAACAAGGAGACCTTGTACGGACAGAGAAAAAATAGGAGACCTTGTATGGACTTAAATATAGATGAAACACAATCTATAAGATTTAAATGCTGATTTTTAAAAGTTCAAATGTTATAAGATGTTCCCCACATCTTCTGGGGAAGGTACAAGAAATAACAATTGCTGCAAACAATGGTGAGGTTGACTGTTAGGAAAATAATCCATTAGGATAGTGAAGTAACAGCAGATGCCTCCCAGAAAAGTTCTGAATCTCCCATCACTGGAATTTTTAAGACATTGTTTTGTCAAATATCAGTCAGGGAAATACTGATGTAATTGACTCCTCATTCAGAAAGAATCATGGCTGATGTCTCAGGACCCTTTGTCTACCATCCTGTGGTGTGGCAACGGCCTGGAGTTTTGGAATAAATTTGTCCCATCCATTTGTAACTAAATTCAGAGGAACACAATTTTGCTACAGCTGCTGAAAAGGGGGGAGGACTGGAGTGGGAGGAGGAGTAGAAGGAAGTTTGGAAATGGTCTGGAAAGCAGAGTGCCATATAATCAAAAAGATGATTTAAAAATGTGTAATTTAAAATATATTAGTAAAAGGTAAAGCTTTTACACTTGCAATGAAATAATCAAAGGAAATAGACACTTCTGTAGCAAAAATATGGTCTTATGTCATTTAAATACACAAGCAAAAAGCCAATCAAGTATTCTGTGAGGCCACTGAGGGATATACAGAAAGTGGGAAGTAAGTTAATGACGTTAGTATTGCTCTGAGCCTGAATAAATTCTCTGCTTTCGTCTTCATGAAATAAGCCAAAGGTCAGATTCTGAGGATTGGGATATTTTCCCAAGTGGGAGGGAAGGGAATGGAAGCGTTGAAAGACTTTATGAGTACATCAAAGCAGAGAGGCAATTAGAGCTGATAAAAGTTCACATAGAAGCAGATAAAGATAAATTGCATCCCAGATTTTTTTTAACCTAGCAAGTTGTAGAAAGATGTAGAGTTTTCTAGCTCATAATCTCTAAGAAAGCATAATACATATATAGGATTCAAGAGAACACAGATTCAAGAGTAAAATTGGGGTGGCCATGACACTGAAGTTTATTTATTTGATTATTAATATTTTTGTTTATTTAATGTCTCAGCGACACACAAGGGAAAGCCTTTATAATGAGACTGAGTGAAGTGAGTTGTACATTGACAAAGGAATGAGATAGCAGTAAGCATTGATTTGAAATCATCACTGTGGTGCTTTCAAAGTAATCTGCACTTTGCAGTCTCAGCTATTGAAGTTGTTTCCTTAATATCTCATACTTAAACATATCTGAGTTACTTGCTGTAGAATTATGACAGAAGATAATTTGCTGATATTCTGTTATGACGATCTCAAATGTAATTTGTTCATATCATTTTGGCTGTCTTGAGTGAACGAATTAAAAAACATTAGCTTTCTTCTTCAGCCTACTTTAGCTTTGCTCAATTGGACCACCCCATACAGAATATTACTGTGTTCTTAATAAACTAAAACCAGGAAGAACAGTTAAGAGGGGAGAAGTGTGCAGTTTCCCAGATAACATGAGTTAGTGTACTGCTCAATGCATTCAGTAGAGGAGACTGCTCTGATTTAGAGAAAGGAACTGTGGAAAACCTATAACATCTACTGTCATCTTTATGCTTACCTGCACCCTTGTGCACTTCTCTTTAAGTGAGGGGCTTCCTGTATAGCTCACAAGTGTGTTTCACATTTTCAGTTATATTCATAATTTCTTTGTCTTTCTTTTCCCTTCTCTATGGCATCCTATAACCTACTGGAAACAACTTAGCAGACGTTGAAAAATGGTTTTCTTTGATCAATAAAAAGCCAAGGTTCATCAGACGTTTAGATCCAATTATATGTTTAACCACAAAATATTAGCACAAATATAATCATTAAAAGATTTCTATTACTAACTGGTCTTCTAAATATGTTTAAAAAAACACCAAAATTCCAAAACCAAAAGAACATCAGCATCTCAGTAAAAATCTGCCTTGAAATGTATAAGCACTTAGTTTAAGATTAGTAACAGACAGCTAGAAAGATCTACAGAGGAGATCCCTTTTCCACAAACAGTTACAGTACACCAAAAAAAACCCAGTTTCCAGTGAAAATGGGAAAAGGAAAGCTAAAAGCCAAGGAAAACTTTAATACCTCCACCACAAATTGCTTCAGACAATCCTTGCACGTGTAAAGATGGTTCTGGTGAGAACTGAAAGGATTTAGTCAGCTCTTGTGTTTTCAGAAGTGCTAGTAAAAAAATTCTAATTGAAAAAAAAATTACTTTTTAAACATTCTCTTTCCAGGAGATAAAACGTCAAGTATATTTAATGTTAAAACAAGATTTTTTAAAAGTATTATATAAATATGATCTTGGTGATTATGAAAAACACATGTTAAAATGAGCTTTAAAATAATGAATGCTATACAGCTCTTTGTGTGTGGTTTACTGGAAAAACATTCTCATTTAAACTCAACTTTAAAACACACCAAAAAAATATTTTATTCAGAACACTCTTCTGAAGTTGTGTAAATGTGTCTTACGGTTTCCAAAAGACATTTTTGCTGGACTTTTAATCACTTCTAGTTGCAGGCATTTGAACTCAGTTTATTGAAAGTGAAGCTTTGGGCAGAAAACATAACCAGCAATAAATACAAGAAAGAAATACAAGGTTCTACAAGGAAATTGAAACCTAGTGCGGAGGAATTTAATTTTTATTTAATTCAGAATATCAAATACAATTCCTGTATTAATCCATGAGGCTTTTACTAGATGATTTTACAGCCCTTTCCAGTCAGAGAGTTTAACAATTTCAGGGTTTTTCTGTAGCAGTTGCAAGTCATCTTTAGACGTCGACAGTGACCCGTGTTCCCTTAATCTATATGCAGCATATGAGCACAAAGTGGAATATTCTTATGGATTGGTTGCTAAATTAAGTATTTTAGTAAGCAATTCAGTATTTTAGTAAGTGCATTGCCTTGCATCTCAAACCCTGCTGCAGCCTGGCTGAGGAACTGGCACTTTATGGATTATTTTATCTTCAGCCAGAGGAGTAGGGCTGGGTCACAGGATGTGCCTCTGTTGTGTTGACACCAGACACTGTTCTGCAGGATCTGTCCAACTGTAACTCTAGTTAAGGCAGTGAGGCTTTTTGGAGGAACATTTTCCATTTCTTAATATATTTATATGCAAAAGGTTGTTACCCAACAACTAAAACAATGAATTGACAACTGAGGGTATTGGATTTAATTTCTGGCTTTGTGGAGATATCAAATATGTTGCTTATATTCTCTACAGCGTAGTTTCTCCTCCTCTTTTAGATGATTTTAATGATTCCAGCTCTGCTTCCCAGGAGTGTTCTTGATGAGCTTTAATTAATATCTTTAAAGTGTTCTGAGCTCCTTACCTATGCACTGTAACATCAATATGAAATATGATTAGATTTCAGAAACAATGACTATTCCAAAGGTTAATAATAACAAGATTAATAGTGTATTGAATTTTACGTCATCTGTTAGCAGCTTACATATCTGATATTATGGTTTATACTTGTACCTGCCTGGAGGAAAAGAGTTTTTGACTGAAGACTTTTTTCCTCTCTATTTTTACATATCATGTTTAAACAAATTCTGGTAAAAAGTCTCTGCTCCTTTCAGAGATTGCACTAGTCATCAGAGATTTTCCTTTTACTAAGTAACATCACTGAGGTAGTCACAAAAAACCCCCTGCTCTCACACAGGAAAAGTGAATTTCATGCTCCTCACAAAACTTTGCATCAATTAAGATCTTCTTCCTACTTACTCAGGCAAGTTTACTCAGTACAGTTCTCACTGCTTACAGAATTAAAATGGAATTGTGCCAATATGGCCAAACATTCAGTTTGGCTAAAAAGAATTTGTCATCTGACAGCCATCCAGGGCAGTGCTGAAGGTGTTTTGATTGCCATGGCCCTGGACTTCTGGTTTCAGGGGACTACTTGTCACATTTGTGCTAAATCCTCCCTCTCAGTACTCTCTCAGATGTTACAAGCAGTCACAGAAAGAAAACCACCCTTGTCATGTTTTGGATAAAGGGAGACACACTGTTGGATGGGTACTGAAAGTCTTTTGCTTCCACTGTTGCTCTTTGTTTGAAAAAAACCAAAGCTTTTAGCAACATTACATGGAACTGGACGTCCAAAAATTGCTGGCAGTGAGTGCCAGTGCTTCCTGTACACAGTAGGACTCGCAACAGAGCATCTGCAAGCCTTGCATGTGCTGACCAAGGCAGTTCCTAATCTAGGCCAACCTGATTCAGCAGGATATCTCAAGGGCTAGGTTTCTGAACACTATCAGGATTGATTTTGTTTTGTTTTGTTTTGCTTTGTTTTGTTTTTAATTCTTTATATTCCATGAAATAGATGCCAGTACAATTCCTTTTCTTAAAAAAAATCTGTACCTTTATTCAAAACCCATTAAATAAATACTAAGTTTTCCTAAGGGTACCAAGAATCCATGCTTCTCCCAGCCTCATCCATTTTTTACTGTTTCCCTAGTATAATGAAGGGATTTTTTTTCCCATTTATAGTGAGTTATTTTCAACAGGACTCAAGAACATTCCTTTCTGGCTGTTTCCTGAGTGCATACACCCCTTTGGTTAACACAACTTTCTAGCAGGTGAGCTTGAATCTGCTCTGGCAGTAGCTGACATTGACAGAGTGTTGCCAAAGGGGGAATGTTACCAGTCCTTGGGGATGTAGGATAAAGAAGGGGATGCTGATGTATAGGTGAGTCCAGAGAGCAGTCGCAGTCCAGCACACGTGGATGCAACAGGCAGCAGCACCTCCACTCTGTGGATATTTATGAGATGTGAGCATCAAATCTGTTGCAGCTGGAGGGGCTTCTGGATTCTTCCAGTGTCAGAATTTTAGACATGAAGAAATGCAATAGTTTGAATTACTTTGTGTGTCACTAAGTTCAGGGTCAGGCAAGGGAACATGGCTCTTTTTTCTGCCTCTCTCCTTTTTTTTTTTTTTTTTTTTTTTAATAATGACTACTTCCTTATGCACCCTTTTTTTCTCAGATACCAATAAAATTTTAAGACTAAATTTAAAAACTACTGAATAATACAGTGAGCTTCCTATTTACCAGCATTGTTTCAGTTCCATCCAGTCTTAACTGCCTTAAAAACAGTCTT
The DNA here is from genome assembly GCA_013401135.1 of Cettia cetti. Lineage (NCBI taxonomy): Eukaryota > Metazoa > Chordata > Aves > Passeriformes > Sylviidae > Cettia > Cettia cetti. The sequence continues at coordinate 46,777 of VZUI01019781.1, read as the reverse complement.
TTGAATATTTAAATAAGATCTGATCTACTCTATTAATTTTACTTTTGCTTCCTATATTGTACAAATAATTGTGTAATACATAATTATTATACAAATTATTATTCATTATATATGTATGTAATAATTCCTGCTGTTAACCACTCTAAACTTCCAATATTTTACTCTCACAATATCTCATACTTATTTTTCCTTTTTACAACAAATAACATAAGACACCAGTAATTTTATCTTGTTTTCAGCTAAAGCATTCATTTCACATCAGAGTTTCAGTGCCTATTAATAATTTCATTGCTTGTTTTTAATTAATATTATATGTCATTCAGCTTATGACACTCAAAGTAAATGTTAAACCTCTGGCAGAAAAAATCCAATTGGCACTCTATGCACGGCAATAAAATGGCAGACAACAGTTGGCATTGTTCGGCAAAAGGAGAGCTTTGCTGGGAAAATGGAGCAGGATGATCATCTCTCATGAGGTGAAAACCACTGAAAACCACCTGAGAGTCACAGGGCTTATGACACTGATCTCAGGGAGCTAAAAAGAAAGCAGGTCCAACATGTTCATGGGGACAGCAGCATTGCCATGGCACTGCTTCATCCCTGGGATAAACCAGAGTGCAGGACTCAGACTCTTATTGTTCAGGACCTACAGATGAATTATGAGATACACTTTGGCCTCTCCAGAAACAGATGTCAGTCTTTTTAATAGGAAATTATTTCTATGGATAATCAAGCAGTATTATTATCCATCATTGTTATCTGATGTATAACTGAACGTTATAAACTCAATTCAGTGATTATTATTACTGTTATGACCTGTCATTTTCTCAGGTTGTACAGTTGACAGTAAGATGCATTTATCATGAAGGTGTAAGAAAGAACAAGGATTTATTGTATGGCTAACCCAAGCTGCCTTTGTGTCTTTTGCCACTCAACCACACCTCCCTGTTTTCTGGAATATACGCACATATCTGTAGAAAATAATAAAGGTAAACCCTGCCAAACACACTCAGGATTTGCCAGTTGAGATCCTGAGCAGGGAATAGAACATTAGAAGTGCTGTAGACATTCTGCCCTGGCAGGGTCCATGAAAGCTGCCTTGTCCCCATCACTGGCACTGTCTTGGCAATGAGCACGTCTCCTTGAAACGTGTGATCAGTCCAAGAACCAGTTTACATCAAGTTCCTCAATCTTTTGTAGTGTCACCAGTCACCACAAACAATAGGGTTTGATTGAGATTTCTTCTCTTCTGAAGGAATCAAATTGCAGTTTTGTCTCCCATGAAATAAGGCTCACTGGTCTGTGATTAAGATATATTATATATCATCATTTGTCTCCTTGTTTGTATGCCTATATATGTATGATGTGCTCAGCCAACATTGTGATAAATAGATTTCTTTCAAGAAAATGCTCTTATGCTTTGAGGTCATATCTCCTTACATTATTTGCTGGCAACTGGAATTAACAATACCTCTTGCGTAAAGTTTAATATTAAGATTCACTTCCATACTATTAATGACTGGCAGGTAACACTTGTTTAAAAGGAAATCTTATTTCCATGCAATTTTTTTTTCTAGCTATTCTGTGCAAGTACAGCTCACGATGGAGAAGATACTAAGGATGTACAGTTGCAAAATGGAGGTCAAATGGTGTGAAATAGGATTTCAATAGGCCAAGGGCTTTTTGTTTTGTTACAACTCACCATGACATGGACCAAAATATTTTTGCATAACTTACAATTAATGTAAGATGGCACAGTAATACCTCATCAGGGTTCTGTTTTGGGTATAGACACCAACCATGTTATAACAATTCATCATTTCACAAATAACCAAAAGAATGACTGTGTGATTCCTTTTCTTCGAGGAAAAAACAGGCAGGGGAATTGAATAAGATGATCTTTAAAGGTTTCTTAGAACATAAACCATTCTCTAATTCCATGATTCTATGAAAAGAAGGTTATTTTTGTATGAAGGTAATAAACATCTTTATATTGAAACACAAGTACTCCACCCACCCAAATAATACACAAAAACCCCTATATCAAATATTAATTCCAGAAGGGATATACACCTAACTTTATCTGAATTCTAATGAAAGTGAGGGAGAAGAAATATATTTCATTTTCCCAGTTGAAATTGACACAGATTTCCCCTATTAAACTAAATATCAGAGTTCAGCTATCAATAGTGCTACTCCTATTTGTTCTTTGAACTGTTAATATACCTTCTACTCACAGTGTAAACACCACCAAGATGCTGAATGTACAAAAGCAATTAGTTATGAAATACATAATCATAGTTTTTACCATGAATATTCCAAATTATGGTACAGACATTGAAAAGGTAAAAAGAATCATGATTCCTTCCCCAGCTGACTAGGTATTAAAAATCTGAATCCCATCTTATGTGTACATATCCATTTTTTATTTGTGATGCCAGAAAGACATAAATCATGATAATTATTTCATATATATATATATTTGGCTTGTATCCTTTCAAATTGAACTCTTTTCACTGTATTGTGTTGCTTTGCACTGGAAAAGAAAAACAAAACAACAAACAAACAACAAACCCAAAACAACAGAAAACAAAACTGCAAACAAACAGTGTAAGACTGAAATTTTCCATCAGCTCCTTGGTACCTGTAATTTTTAAAATTAAAACTAGCAAAAACAGTAAAGTTGTAGAAGAGATGGAATAGATCAAAAATCTTGAAGCTGTGGAAAATATGCCAAGGACCTAACCTGTTACTACTGGTCATGATGTGCGTAAAGAATAAACTTGAAATTTGCCTATGGTATGTTCAGCTCGATGGAGCACAACCAGTTCCACACAGGTATAATTTCTGTAAACCATTGGTGTTAAACAAGCATAAAACTGCAGTTTTAAACCAAAGTTTTAATTGCAATGATGTATTGAGACAAGGAGGGAATAAAGGTAGAAGGAGTGCTAGAAAGCCTCCTGTGGCAAAGCAACTGTTGGAAAGAAAACTAATCAGACACAGTTGGAAACAGTTGGCTTTGATAGACTGTAAACAGTAAAAGTCATGATTTTCTCCCCAAGTCATCTGACACCTTCATTACTGCAATTACTTATTTATTGCCCCTCACATCAAGAAGCAAACACAGCTTTATTAGCTCATGCAAGCTTATTTTTTAATCTGTATTCTTCACCAGTACTTACCAATTAACACTGTGCATCAACAACCTGAATTTGTAGCAGCTGCTGAACTAAAAATGTATTCAGTTAACAGTATTCAGAAGTGTCATACTCCTTCTAGGAACACGACTAAGTGAAATCAATATTATGAAATACATTCTGTATTATAGGTTTTGAAACCTGAAAGGGAAATACCAATCTGTAGATTTACCATAACTGTCCAGCTTAGCAAACATTAAACATTGCATTTCACTCTGTATGTTCTTGGTCCTACTTTACAGATGTTCAACCAAGAAAATATCTCAGGTTTCGCTCACAGGCATCTTTCAAAATATTTCACTTAAATCTCAGCTTCTCATGCGACATAGGTTAACTAATCTACAGAATTTTCAGGGCTGTTGCAACCAAAACAGACTGAGGAATCAAATAAAACCAGGTCTGTGAGGAGAAACAACACCCTTTAAAAGATCAACTGTTACACTTTCCATGGAAAACACTTAGACCCAAGCTCTTCTTAAAATAAGAACCAGGAATAACTAAGAAACTTTGAGATCTTGTAATTTCATTTTATAAAAATACAAAATTCCTGGATTTTGGCCACTGAGATCTGACAATTTTTAAAGACATCACTTCCACAGAATTTTCATAACAGCTGTAGTGAGGCTTTATTTAGCCAAATGCCTGTAATACATGTTTATCTCTCTTGCAGTACTGAGCCAGATGTCAAGTGGAAGGCTTGGAGTGATTTTTTTCAGTTGTTAAATTGATTGAAATTTCTGTCTTTCCAGTGTGCTGGTGCAGGTAAGAATACATTTGTAATACATCAAAAATACCAGTGAAATCTGAAATCTGAATAAGTGACTACAGTTAGAAAGAAGGATTGATGCATTCAATTATCACAGGAAATATTGTGTATTTTAGTATCATCAAATATTTTAACCCTTTAAACAAAGAGTTTCATTGAAAGTGCTATGAAGTGCCTTCAAAATATATGGCATGAACTGAAAAGGAAAATTAGTGTTTCCTCTCTTTTTTTTTGTCAATTACTTTGTTATTATGCTGGCTGAAGAAAAAGTAGATATATTTTCTATAGGACTGAAATGTGTTCCTTAATGTCTCTTTGCAACATGCAGAAATCATTGACCTGCACTTTGAGATTAATGGGAAGATCTCACATGGAGCTAAGGGCTTAAATAGAGACAATGGAAGTCAACCTTCCATTTTTTTACTGAACACCATCTTGCATAGAAGTATAGATCATGTTGCATGATGCTCCATTATTTCGTTTTTCATATTCCAAATTCAGATTTCTTTTAAGGCTTTTCCTCCTTGAACTGCCATTTTAGTACAGGAATTTGTCCAATGAAAGCTGCTTTTGCAAAGAATCATCATGGAGTAGGTGAAGTTATACGTGCAAACTGAGTAGTAGTGATTTCTTCTATACCTTGTAAGTGTAAAATTCTTGTACTTTATGATCTCAGAGGAGGCAAGCAGCCCTTCTGTTCCAAGTCAGCTTCCATTGAAGTCCTGCAATGCACATTAATGCAGTGTTCCTAAGGGAATGACATGGTGATATTTATCCTTGCTCGCCTACTAAGAGAATCCCTGCCAAGCAGGAGAGGAAGCATCTGTATGCGTGGTAGAGTGACATTTTTATGCTAGCAGATATTCAAGGGCTCTGAAAAGATTCAGATTCAGTAGGAAATGAATTTGAAAAAAAAACACCTGAGGAAAGGCCATTTGACTTCTTTTCCCCTTTAATTTGGGGGCTTACCTTGACATTTAAAGTAATAACACCATCTGCAAAATCATGTCTTGTCCAGGAGTACCATTATAACAAGTCAAACTCTTACTGATTGGATGAAATAACACCCTAATTGTGGTCTTAATAGATTTCCCAGTTGCTTGCTGCAATCAGACCTACCTTTTTAACAGTCCTCATTGCTCATTAATTACATTTCCTCTCTTAATTTCTCAATTTCTTTCCTATTCCTTGAGGAGTATGGAAACCAGTGCAACTAATCACCTCTGAATTATGTATGTGAATCATCCCAGAAACACGTGGTTGGGATCTTTCTCTAGGTCAAGAGGGTATTTTAGATACAGACTAATTTCTCATCTTGTGGTAGGGACTTACTGTGAACTTCAGTTCATCCAGAGGCTGTGTTAACAATTGGCTCTTAGGCAGGAATTTTCATTCTAAACTAATTAACATGTCCTAAATCTTAAACTACTATAAATGAGAAATAATTTGAGATGACTGACTCACCTGATCATTCTTTTCTTTCCTATTAAATACATTTAAACTCTCTGAGCGCTCTACCAAATGGACTTCAATTAACCTAAACACCCTGACTGCTATGATTAAACGGATGGGGACACTTCTCTTAGACCATGTTGCATTACAACATAAGTTTCAAGTATAAAGATGTTACCTGGCACAATGCATTATTTATGTGATTGTAATGGAGTTGTGATATGCAAATAGAAGAACAATTAGAAGCAGAACAATGCCTAAAAGAGATATGTGTTTTCTCTAATAAGCTAATTCAATACAATAGTTTAGCAAATTATTTCTGAGTAGCACTATACAGAAGGATCTCAAAATATCAAAATGTTGCATTTCTATCCTAATCCACAGTATTTTTTGTTGTCTTGAATAGGATTCAATTCAGTTTTTTTCCTTATATGGGTCTTTGGTTTACACATAAAAACAGTGATATAGTCCATCTTCATATATATCCCCCATTGCTAAGAGTCAGAGGGTTTCGGGGTGCACAAGAACAATATTATATGTGGTTTGGATATATCTTTCATTTTTGTAGATCTATAGAGCAAGTCAAGTAACTACAACTTTGTAAGCACTTGAAAAGTCCACACAGGATCCAGGCCTGAGGTTCTGCATTCCTTCCTGTGGAACACAAAATCAAACTTAAAAAGCAAATCTTTTCAGTAAGAAATTTTATGGAGAGCCATGAAAGCTGGATCCAGTGGCTCACTTTGATGATATAATGAACCTGAAGGTAATGGGAAACTAAGCTTTGATAACCATGTTTATGCTTTATGCTGCATGGTTTCCTTCAAATTGTCATTTTTCCTGAAAAGTCCAACACCTGCCAAGAAATAGAAAGACAAATATGGATGCAAAGGTATGTTGGAATATATCTGTTTTTATTTTTAGGTACATTGAGTGAATTAATAAACATGCAGCAAAATGTACTTTCCCAATTTGATTTTATTTATCTATCATAAAAATAGTAACGTGCTATATTTTTGCTACCTAAAAATGTAGACTTCCTTAGTTCTGAGTGATATTTTTAAATGTAAAGTTCACAGTCTCTGGAAGTCTTTTGTGACCCAAAACATTATTATTCTCTACATATCTGCATTTACTGATATATTTTAAAAAGTAAAATCAGTACATCTGCAATATTGTCAACCATCTAAGTTTCTCTCAATCTGTAAATCCATACAACAAAACAGCCAGTGTGAAACTCAATTAGTTTGACAAATAACAGACATCCATAGTGAAAAGGTTTACTATTTGCTGATATGAGATTTTCTTGCATATTAACTTGGAATAGAGCACTCAGATCCCTTGGATATTTGAGATCTAGTCCTTGCTATCACAGAAGAACCACACCAAATTACCAGTTTCATAAATGCACTAAATTTATGAAGTAGCAGCTTAAAATTCAAATTGGAACATGCTTCCATAATTTCAACTCTATGATAGCTAGAAACTTCATCTCATTTCTCACCTAAATTTATTCTCTGCTAATTTACACAAACTTGTCTTCCACAAGCATTATCCTTTTAGTTTATGCTTTCTTTCCCCTATGTATTCACTCTTGATGGAATAAAAAGGAAATTATGAAAACTATGGAAGGAAACTATATCAACCATAAGGTGCTGTTTTATTTTGAAGTTGCATTGAAAATAAAAATAAAAATCCAATTCACCAAGATACTATTTTTTAGTACCTATACATTATATACTTAATATAACAATATATACATTATATACTTAATATAACTCAATAAACAAATACAAAATGGTGGTTTTGATTACATTCTACAATTATAGTAACAGGTCTACATGATTAAGGAAATATTTTTAAGATCTTCATAACTAAAATAAATTTAACCAGGAATATGAAGTATCAGGAAACACATGAAATCACAATCTTCATAAAAATTAAATGTAAGTCTACACAATTACTTTTGACATAAGTAATAACAGGGAGCTTCATCCAAGATGTGGCTACAGCAGTTGTGCCTCTAGATAAAGGGTCACATACCTGTAAGCCACAATAATTTAGAGAAGTCACAGACACGCTGGCTCCTTCACCAAAATAGAAAGATAGTGGTGTATCTAACGAGTACTTTGCTTTCAAATGTTCTCCAAATATTTTATCCAGAGATGAGCAGTTCATTAATGAAATAAATTGTCTCCTAACTAAATCAAATTATTTGAGACACTCTTCAAAATCCAGTTTCTTGGAATTCTTGCTTGCTAGCAAACAAGAGGTAAATACTAGCAAAAGGAAAACAAGATAGAAAACATTCATTTGCCTGGTTTACAGTGCTTCAAGAAGTCTTAACAAATTTAGGTGTGTGTGTTTGAATGGTTCAGCTTAAAATTTTCTACCACTACCAAGTACAAATAGAACATAAGTTCTTTTTCAATTTACTCTTATTTACTCTTATTTACTCTTATTTACTCTTATTTACTCTTATTTTTATTCTTTTTCCTTGTGCAAAAAATTAGCCATATGTACCAGTTTAAGTTTGTATCTAAACAGAAAAACACAAAAGGAAAATTACAACTAGATGTCATTACTAGCTTATTTGTACACTTAAAATTATTTTCTGAATTAAAGTCTTTAATCAACACATATCTGAAAAGCTGTCAGAGAAGAAACAGATCAAAAAGCAAAAAGTAAAATTATGAATTATTTTTTTGTCTATTAGATATTTTGGATATTACTCCAGCAGATTTATAGGGAGTGTCTAGTGCATCTAAGCATTAAAGAAAACAGATTTCCCAACATTTGAAAATTAGGCCTAACCAAGTCTCTGTTTTTGAAGATGACAATGTAAAAACTAGGAAAAATATGTAAATGTTTAACAATTCTTCAATTAAGTATCAGATTTTACTTACAAATTAATAAGGACTCGGATTGTTCTTACTTTCTCAGTAGCAGATTCTCCCACCAAGGATAATACTCTGTGAAGTTGTCTCTTTCTTGTAGTGTCACTCTATGATGCATCTTGTGATGTAAATAAGTTACAATGAGATGTTCTTTCAAATTCCTTTGTTTATGTCCAGTAATAAAAAGGAGCCTAAAATAGTAGTAAGTACTCAGGGAAATGCACACTAGGAAAAAACTCTTGACCAGTCAGAGCTAGCCAAAAAGAATGTTCTTTACTCTGTATCTATGTCATGGGCTGAATTTGGAAGGTTGTGGTTCCTGAGCCTTCCAAAACTCCTCTATTGATACACAGCTCTTGCAAAATTTGATCACACAATGTAGGTAATAAAATCTTAAAATCTGTTTTAAATTTTACCAGAAAGAGTGTAGAAGTCCATAATACTTTCTGCTGTGGTCTGCCATTGCAGCTACAGAGTAAAGCTGGGGCAGGAAAGGTTCTCCTTCATTGATTTCTTCACCTTTTAACAGAAAATAACTGAATAGTCTGTATGGATTTTAATTATATAGCATGCTGCTTTTACACTGAGGAGTATCATTCAACAAACAAAAATTACTGTAAAACCCAATATATCTTCGAAGCAGAATTTCTGATAGATTTCTTTCAGGGAATTGTTAAGAGGTAATGTAATTAGAAATATAACATAGAACATTTATATGGATTAATTCTTTTTACAGAGATAAGTTGTCTAGTGGCCATAGACTTTTTTACTAATCAGATCCTGCAAACCTATTTATAAAGCATAGCCAAGGCAAAGTCCCTTTCAAATGTCATTCTGACTTTACTGGGTGAAGTTCTGTTTGTTCCAACACCGAAAAGCAATGTAATTACCTCATATATGGTTCCAGAACCCTTCAGAACATTGAGAATGTGAAAAAGCTATTCAACAGTGCTAAGGCTAGGGAAATGAAATTTTGAATTAGCCATTCTTTGGGAAAATACATTTAAATGGAGCCTGAAAGTTACAGAATGTGCAATACCCAATTAAATTTGATCTTTACAGAATCAAATCCCTTCTCTATGAAAGTAGGGTACATTGAGCACTTGTATTCTCACCTGTACGAACAGAGTATGAATCATAAATCAAAGAGCGATGACCCAAGTAGTCCACTCAGCTGGATTTCTTTATTCCTGCACAGCAGTAGACTAATGACCCAGAAGGTAATCCCTGTTCTAATTCTTTAGCTATGGATGAAAGGAGACCCTCAGCCCCTTAGCATCACTGGCACTACAGTTTAGCATGGTATTTTAATATACATAAATACACAAATGAGTGCTTTTTTGGCTCTCTTCCATCTTTCTTTTGAAGAATTAATGTGGACGACAGGCCAGTGTGTGAACTATACAACTCGCTACTCACAGGGCAAGTCAGAGGTCATACAGCTGTTTTTACCCTAATGGTCTTGATAGTGTGCTAGGGCTTTGCTGTGAACGGATCTCCATTTTCCCTTCCTTAGGCTGCCAAAAGTCAGCAAAGAACGATGGCTGCTCCTGCTGCCACCCATCTGTTTAGTATCACAGAGGATGGAAGGGCAACATGAGGGCTGCATTTGTCATTTCCCTTGGCTGCAGGTTTAGGAAGTTGAATTAAAAATATAGGCTATAGCCACATATAAAGGATGCAGAGATTTAGGTGAAACTACCCAGTAATCCAATGACTTTTTACGAGTGGAGTTTTGCTTTATATGCATGTTAGATTGAATTGAATGTCTCTCGTCCCACTTACTCCAAAAAAGGTACCCTATATCAAGGGTGATTGGTGCTGCTTGGTGATTCTGTTTTTTCAGCTTTAGAAAACTCACAAATGTTTGAGAAGCAACAACAAAAAAACATAGTCGGACTGAAAATTCAGCTCTTCCAAGACCTTCAAGACAGAGGCCTTCAAAATCACTAGTCACTTTTCCTAAATGTCTGCAATAAAGAAGAGACTTTCAGATTCAGTTAGCAAACAGTAATTTCGGAGTGTTAAACTCATTACGGAACATGAACCCACTGGGCATGGAGCTCCAGCACAGTCTTGGAAACAAGGATTTATTGACAAGATTAGACAAGACAAACTGTTTCTTTAGCCTAACAAAGCAGGGCAGGGATGGACAAGGAGTCTATAAATACATCTAGGAATACTGGTCCCTGACACGAGTAATGGTACTAATACAATGGGGATATTAGGATGGTAAGAAATGTTTGAAAATATGTGGGTCAATTTAGGCTAGCAGTAAAAGGGAGGTTCCCAACAAGCACAGCTGCTAGGTCTGTGCAGCAGCAAAATTCGGGCACAAACAACCCAGCTGTGCTCCTGAGGGAGTTTGCTAAGTTAATGAACAAACATGCGTAATGTGTTTACATCTCTGACAAGAGAGGCTATTTCTTCAAGAAGCAAGAGTCTTAAATCTGCAAGGAACAAACAGACCTATATAAAGTAAGTTTAACATCAGGTACTTTTTTGAAGACATACTCTTCACCTGCTCTACCTCAACATTTAGCAGTTTCTTCTTTCTTACTACAATCTGAAGACCAGAGCTCTGACATCAGCTTTGAAACTCCAAGTACAATGCACTGCTGTGGAAGGAATCACCAGATGGGATTGAAACTACTGACACCAAATCTTGAATTTTTCAAACTCTTTCTTTTTAACCAAGACTCAGTCTTTCTGCATAAATTATATATCCTTAGCCTTTTCATGAAGAGTCTTCCTAGAATGCAGTAGTTTGCTTTCTATACTCCCTAATAAGAGAAAATTGCTTGCTTAAACCAGTGTGCAGATGTTCTGGCTGTGATTGTGGGAAGAGGGACTGTCTGAAAAACAAAGATTAAGAACTGTGTTAGAATAGAAACAAATGGTGATAAGACATCTGTCAAACATACTTGTGACCACTTTCTGTGAAAAGCAATTCAATAGTGTATAAAACAAGCAAACAACTAGGAGCCTCCCAGGCTTCATATAAATGAATTCTTCTCTATCAGAAAGCTGAAGTGTAACAACTTGTCACCTCCCAGTCAACAGCTTTACTATTTCATAAGCTACTGACAAAAGTTGCTGCTCTGAGTTCATTTCCTACCTAGAAAGGTCTTCACAGATATATCTCATCCAGCAGAAGACAGTGACTGTTTTTAGATTTTCTTCTGCTTTCCTACCATTCCAAAAATAGGATATGTGTTGGATAAATTTTGACTAGAAAACTACTAAATGCTAAAAGCATTTAAATCCCATATTTAGAAATAACTTAGACTATTAGATGCTGTGGTCTCATTGAAATGTTCAGAGCAGTTCTAGAAAAGGATACAGAAAATGGATCTTATGCACCTTTCTCATATACACTCTTCTAAGCATATTATCCTATACAAAAACCAATCTAGTACTAAATAATCTGCTTAATGGAGAAAAACAAGATCATTTTACTTTTTTTTTAATCTCTTTATGGAAACAATATTTTTTCCAAAAACATGCTCTACTGAAAATATTTTTCTTAACATGATAATGTTGATATTTACATATGTGTCCCTTTTTACTGTAATATTATGATTTATGTCACTTTCAGTTTAATTTTGAATAGTCAGTCATATTTTTATTTATAAATGTTGATTAATTAGGTTTTTGAAAATATTTATCTTCACAAGGAAAAAATGGGGTTTTTTTGCTCCCTAACTGGCCTGCATGTAAGTGTGTGCTAAACTGAAATAAAACCTTTCCTGTTTGTTTACATCAGAGGAAGAATATGCATCAAATTATTCTCTGGATTTTTTAAAGATTGGTGTGAAAGATGGGTGCCTAATTTCCTGCTTCCAGTTCTAAACTAATCTGGCAATCTGGCAAACAATTTGTCTGTGACTGCTTCAGATCAGAAAAGAAAAAGGCTGAAAATATTGTAGTTGCCTGAGCCAGTGCAAGCCCCGGGAGGACATGTGTTCTGTTTGATGTATCCAAGGAGAGGTCAATCTTCTCTGCCAGTCACACAGCAAGTGGGAAATCTCCAGTGGTAAATCAGGGACTGCTTGTGAGCAGGACAGGCTGCTTCTGCAAATCTGATCATGCCAGGTTCTCTACAATACTCTCTCCATCAACCAGGCTGGCAGTTCTTAGATTGCTGCACCCTAAACTTAAATTCTGATATAATTGCTCTTCTCAAAAGCAAATGTATGTATTCATACACCAACGTTGCAAGGCAACAGTGAGATCATTAAAGTGTGGGAAAGCCTGTGGTAAGTGGGAGGAGGGAGAGAGAAAAATAGGAAAAATTAAAGAGGTAGTGGAAAGCATAAGCAATATCACTAAAGGCAGTTGGCGGCCTTTTCCATCTCCCTGCCCCAAATATCTTGCAAGCAAATAATAATTCCTGTGTGCATACATCTCTTTCCAAAAGGTCCATTTTTGGGGAGAATTCAACATGCCTACTTACGAATGTATAACTATGCTTTGGATCAAAGCTAGCCATTTCCATATTTTTGAACAGAATTTTTTCTCAGACCTTCAGGTGGAACAAACACTCATAGCCCCTTAAATCCATTTTAATTATCAGAGGAGCTGTTACAGTTTTATTTGTTTTTAATGTGCTTTACTGGCTGTAATCTTAAATTGTTTTGTCAGCTTTTGTAATTCTCATGGTGTTATACACAATTCTGACTGTTCTTGAATGAATGATGAATGCGCAGATGCACGCAAGCATGAAAATCCTCTCTATGGATTTAGGACCAAAAAAGATCATCTTCTAGCGCTGGTGAGGATGCACTTAAAGGTGATTCTGTACCTTTCTTTAAGAGCTCCAAAGGAAAGCTTTAAAAAGCAAACCCCATTTGATAAAACAAAATTAATTAGTTCTATCCTATGAGACCACATGTATTCCTACCGCGTGTAAGAAGTGAAACATGGAGAGAGCTCCCTTTTATATATATCCAAATAACCCATCACAGCTTTATACCTTCCTCCCTGTCCGTGGTGCTCTTCTAAATCTCCAGGGTATTTTTTTCCCTCCTAGCAGTTCTCCTGACACTCCCTTTGGGGCTGACTTTTTCATTCTCCCAATAATGCAGTGTCTTGATTCCACTCTTAAGACATTTCGCAGATGGGCTGTAAGATTGGTGGGATGTTTCAAATAATTGACATATGAATGGATTGGCAGGATGAATACTTGTGTCATTCAGTAAATGTTACAATTTCTCTTCAGTTTTTATCATTTAACATTACCATGACCACTTGCCCCTGGGCTTGAGGTGAACAATTTTACCTCTTCCTCAGTTAACTCCTCTCACTGTATTAATTGGGCTTTAAATGGCCTAGGGAAAGCCAAAGGTTGCTATAAGAAGTCAGAAGCCATCCTTTAACACAAACACCAAGCCACAGATATTATACTGTAAGTTAGTACCTCCCCTGTCAGTGCTAGGTTTTGTCACACTGTACACAAAATTTAGGATGCTCTTTAGACTGACACTTTTTGCTAACCCTCAGGAGAAGCTACCATGGTATTATTGAATTATTACAATGTGTGTGTGTACATATGTCTCTGTTTTCTTCTCCATCTTAATGTAACAGAGAAAATACAGGTTCCAAATTCTGCAGTTTTTTAGGAAGAACAAAATATCAGGAATATCAGGAAGATAAATACATTAGACATGGAAAACAAGTTGTCAGATGCCTTATTGGTAAGCTGGAAATAAATAACTAAAAGAAAAATTTTGGAAAAAATTATTTCCAGAGTTGTGTAGTGAAAAATTTGATTACTCCAATTTTTGATACTTTGAGTCAATGATATATATTTAAAAAACAACTCTATGTATAAAGACCATATGCAGCTTTGCTTCTGCTTGGTTTTTTTTCACTTATTTTTTAATGATTACATCTCACAGAAATATTAACATAGTTCAAACTACACAGAGGAAAATTTCTAAGAAAGCATTATAGCATCAGTCTGTTAGTATCCTTCAAGTATTTACAAAGATGTTTTTACTTTCAGATGTTCATAATATGATAGGAATTGGGGGTGGAAAACCACTTTTCAAGAGGAGACTTCAAAATTATGCCTTTTGTGAAAATATAACTTTTGTGAACCACTCATTGGCTTAGGCTAAAATAGATTCTGTCAAGGCTAGATAGAAATAGAAATATTAGCACCTGATCTGTGAAATCTGATTTTCTTTTGACATGCAGTTGCCAATATTCAAAAAAAATTTGCAAATTGGAGGGCTACATATTTATGAGAACTAGTCTCCATAAATCTCAGATTTTATCATTTTAGAAGTTTCTTTCTAAACGAGAACAGTAAATTTGTAAGTGAAACTTGCAAATCAGTTTTATCACTGTCTATGTGTGCATATGTATGATTTATAAATACACTTGAAATTCCAAATTGAGCTTGTAAGTAGGTTTGATAAGTTTTTCTACTTTCTACATCAGTGCTGTGAATCAAACAGCTGCAAATTTTGAGTTCCATGGTCATCTGCAACAATAGAAAGCTACAGAAAAGGGGACTGGTGGTTTATTTAACTTGTCTTTCTAAAATAATATTACATAAATCAGTTAAAAATATTATCTTCCCCTATTACTATAGTGCAAACAGCACTTATTAGGACCTCTGTTGTTCTAGGTAACTGTAGCACTGACTCAAACCAGTAATAACTTGCCATGATAATAAAATGATTTATTGTCTGCATATTCTGTAAATTACATTCATTCTGAAAAAATAGTAAACTGTCTTCAGATCTATTTTATATATAAGCAATAGTTTCATCATCAAAGCTACAGACAATTAAATGTAGAATAACTGATGACTTTAGGCATCAAACAAATCAAAAGATTGCATTCTTTTAGCACTTTGCAGCTCCAGAGCATCTGAAACACAACTGAAAATAAAGGAGACAATTCTGGTCTTAATATAATTTATACACTGTGAAATATTAAAAATGTGAACCAGAAGTAAAGATACTTCTGGAGGTCAAAAATTTTTAAATTCTTATTTATTTTTTCTAGTTGCTTGGTAAACTGCTAGAAAAGCATTCCCTTTTGCTTGGCAATAACCTTCAGAGATCTTCGTAAAGCAGTTTTACACACTTTGGACATTCTTCTCCTCATGTTCTTTATGAGGCTATCTAGAAATGTTTCCTTATTATTAGACGTTTGTCTGAAGTTGCAACACACCTAAAATAAGCCAATTAATTAGTCATGATGGCCTCTTTTCAGCTGCACACTCATTTTCAAATGAATTTATTGAAGTAAAGGATTTACAGCATATGGACTCACAGACTTCTCATGAGTTAAACTGGCATCCATATGTACAGCTTTCAGTAGAGAACTCCAGAGTAATATTTACAATGTAAATATCAACTTTTATTACGTAAGAAACAAATATATCACAACTTTCACTTCACAACATATTTGTTCTGGTTTGATGACTAAAGTCATCTCTTTGAAATACTATGTGGAACTCAAAAATAGCTTGTTCTTGTCATAGACTTTACCAGGTGTCCTTCAGAGGTCCTGAAAAGCAAAGGAGAGATGTGCTTTAGAAGTCACTTTTGCAAGCAGTTGCATCATGAGGTGTATGAGGGCAGGCAGCAGGCAATGGGTAACACTTGATATAAAACAATTGCTGTACTTGGGACTGACAAGCTGAGATGTGGCTGCTCACAGGAGTCTGGTGGGCATTGCAGTCAGACAAGACCGTAGGAGAGAAAAGAAAGGTTGAAGGACTAGAGAAAAATGTTACTGCAGATAAGCCTACAGCACAGAACTGCTCACTTGGAAAAAAACCTGTATCCTTGAAATGGATACACAAATTCAGGTTGCTCATTCCACACTACATTAGCAACCGGGCACTGCAATAAAATGACAACAGTCAATGCTGATTCACCTACAGGCAGGTCTGCTTCATCAGTAGAGCCAATAAAAATGGAAAGGAAGGAAAATGTTTTTCAGGAGGACATCTGCGACCTGCTGCATCACTACTCTCTCTCCCTTAGTTAATGCCAGAACTCTTAGAAGATGCAAAATCCAAGAGCAGATATATTTTCCATTAATCTTGTCTGGAAAGAACATTTCTTTCTAGAATCATGTTGCTTACAAACTATTTAATTCCTCAATGCATAAGTAGCCTATGTCCTTTCTAACCTTTGGGAACTTTAGAAGAAGTGCCACATTTATGGAAAGGAAAGGAACATTCTCTTATTTTACTTCAGTCTTGAAAGGAAACAATGTCTTTTTGGGAGCAGGGATCGGATGGGTTGTTGGGGATGATACAAGAAAAGACATTTCTCCAAATTTTATCTCCAAGAAAAGCCTTTTAATCTTTTCTCTTACTTTTTGAGGCACAGCTAAATGCCAAAAACTATCCTATCATCAATTTTATAGTACACTTTCAACAATGCCAAGCCAAATTCGCTTCTATCTTACCCTTTCAATGTTATGTTCCTGCAAGCGTTGATGTAGAAGGGTTTAAGTTTCAGTAAACCAAAGAAAAAATAATTGAGAATGACTTAAGAAAAAATAGTAGTAGCTAAATGGAAAACAGTAACTGCAAGATTTGCATGTCAAGTACTTTCCTAATGCATAAGGTTCATCTTGCTGATGCTCTTAGTTCTAGGGGCAACTCCTTTCTAATGAAAAAGATCTTAAACAAAATCTGCAGCATTTTTTTAATTAAAAGAAATATCCTCAAGTTTTTTCTCTGAAGAAATAATGATCTTCATAATTAAAAATGAGTCACTTCTGGTTTTATGCTGCAGTGCACACTGGTTGAAACACCCAAGTGAGTTAGGCGCATTATGAACAGTGCCATTTAATTAGGAATTTTCAATAGCAGCAATCATAGGATAACTTAAAGCTTATTATTAAAATTATTATTTTATTCAGACACAATGTCTGTAGAAACATAAAGCTGTTCATGGAACAGCTTTCCTAGATTATTCTGATTTTCTGATAGGCTGCACTTCACGTACAATTAATCTCATTTTATGGGTCAAGTCAAGTAACAGCAAGAGAAAACACAATCCTGGCATACCAGTGGGAGGTGGCTCAGCAGCTCATCTACAGAATCGTAGTTTTCTGAAAAGGATGGTTCAAGGAGTTCTGCTTCATCTCGAAGTTTAGCAGGATTTAGCTCTTCCTGGCTGTTGTGGGTCAGAAATGAGTTTTATTGCTCTTAGAAGAAAAAGCAAAGAAAGCAAAGCCTTCTTCTAACTGTAGCTTCTCCACATTTTCTTACACTTAAACCAAACGGTTACAGAACATATGAAATAGCATGTTTAATGAATAATGAGACAGGATATTTAAAAACAGTTGTCCAAATTAGTGACTATACAAACAGAATACAAGGTCTACAAAGCGTATGCTGGCACGTCTCACCCAAACTGATTAGGACATATCAGGGATCTTCAAATTCTCATTTCATGTGGTTACAAAGAGGCAAATTTTCAACATATTTCCTAATAAAATTGTTATTTGTGTTCCATAGCTCCCTGGTTTTTTTTTTTTCTTAAAAAGTTTTTTTTTTTTCTAGATAAAAACAAATTAAGAATCTATTGGAAGATTTTTCAAATTGCCAGAGGCCATCTCCTCTTTATTCTTCTATTCTAATCTGACTGCGGTGTCTGTTATAATCAGGAAAAAAACGTTTGCTTGTCCTCTCTGTATACATACATGGATATAAGCCTTTTCTGTCTTACTGCCATAGAAGTAAGGAAAGAATATATATGTGCTTTCTTGTAGTACCTTCTTTTTCCAGTTAAAACTGAGTTTAAGTATTTCTTCACAGCCATCTGCTTTCGAAAGCGGCTGTAGTTGTCAGTGAAGACAGCATCAGAGTGGCGTTTGACAGGGCTATCCTGGGAGCTAGAAATACAACAATTACAAAGGAAAAATTAGGAAATTATATCTGTTTAAAAGAAAATACCATTAAATGAGTGAAGTAAGCTTTATGATATTGATTAGCCTAATAAAATAAAACTTTCATTTCAGCTTTCATTTCCATCTATGACTTTGAATCTTTCGTCTGCTGAAAAGAAGCCACTGCTTCCACTGCTTACAATGTATTTTAATAACAGGGATCAAATTCCAAAGATTGTCATTCAGCCTTTTGGGAAACACCTTCCACCGTTTGTCTTCTCTTCTCAATTTTGCCATGGCCTATGCAATTAGGATGCATAGTCAATTATTTCTAGAGTCCCTGTCCCAAGAGCTCTGCAAGATCAAGTTGTTAAGCGTGGATTTCATGACTCTCTCCTGCCTGTCCTCACACCCCAGGTTGCACCCTTTCATAAACAAATTTCGTTCTAATTTCTATCATTTGTGTGAATATATTTCATTTCAATGCCAACGTACAACCTGATTTAAGTTGCAGTAAGTTCTTAAAGGACCTCATCACTGTTCACATTGAACACAGTGGAGGTAGAGTCTGCCAGAGGAAAGTTAGAGAGCAGCATCACATAAGTAGCTATAGATGCTTGGTCTAAGGTTTCAGAAGACAAAACACACCTTGTGAAAGTCAAACCTGGAGGCCTTTTCTTCGTGCACAATCTTTGGAAATGTCAGGGTGTTCTATTTTAAATAGCCTATGTTAGTTTACAGCATATGAGAAACTGGAACTGTATGTTCTGGAACAAAGGCAGTACTAAATAAACAGAGGACCTAAATTTTACTCAGCTTTTGAGTATATGAAATAGGCACTCAGTAGTATTGTCACACTGGCTCACAGTTGTTGCTTATGGATCTGAAAACAAGGAAAGTATACACCCTGTTAATAAACCCATTAGTTTATTAACATATTGGTCTGGAAGTTGCATCCAGACCCCTAGTCTATGAATTTGCCTCATTTTTTTTTGAATTCTGCTGAAATGCAGATCTCACAAACATCTGTCAATGTCTTCTACAGCAGGAAAAAAACTGTACCTTTACATTTTCAGTATAAACAAATCATTTCTTGATTTCATTCTGTATTTCCCTGTTTTTAAGTACTGAGTGATCAATCACTTTGTATTTACTTCTGCCACTCATCCACCAAGCTAGTAAAAACACTACTGAAAATAAGAATTAGCAATTTGGCATGATAATCATTATAATATTTCCAGTACACATTTTCCATGTTTTGTGAAGTGTCTGCTGCTCTACCCCTCACAGGTGCATCAGGAATAAATAGTAACATACTCATTTAGTAATATCACTAAATACTTATACAGGATTTTCAGCTCCCCCTTAATTATATAAGCCTCTCTTTCAGTATCTCTAAATCACAAAAAGGAGACCTTGGATACACAAGGGTAAAAAAATTGCCAATAAAGCCAGCTAGGAAAAAAAAATCTACCTAATGCAAGTGTCACCTCACCTAACTCGTTTTCTAATAAGCGAATGCAGATATCTCTTCACAGCAAGTTTAGCCAAAAGATGGCTGTAGACACTGGTGAAAATTCCATCAGCATGCCTTGCATTTCTGAAATGGACAATAAATAAACTCTACAATACAGCCTGGGTTCATATAATTTTGATAATGTTCATTTTGTAAACATAATGCTTTCCTTAATTTAAGTATTGCACGCCTTAAAGGGAACTAATTTCATAAAATAACTTCCAGATTTTCACAATATACTCTTTACTCCTTCCTGGAAAGTGAATGCATTCATCATGCCAGAATGGCAATACAATCAACATTTCTGCCGACATCCTTACTGCTACCACGATTCAAGCAGCGGCTGTGGGATTTTCTTCTGTAATTGAGTCTTCTTTTCCTAATTCTCAGTTTGAAAATGTGAATGAGTTTTTGGCAAAAATCAAGTAGTCCATCATCTTTTGTATTTATGATAATAAAGAAACTCACCTATCAATAATTCTAGACAGATCAAAATAGAATTTCTCATTTTCAGGTAGTGTGTTCTGCAAAATATCTGATTCTGACTTTATTGACCCACGGGCTTGGTCAGGTTCACTGGCTCCAGCAAATGGCATTCTGTTTCCCAATCTGTTGGAGAAAGAAACCACGTAAAGTACAGCTGGCTGAGGACATGTGACACTTTACTAGAGTTAACATTCTGGTTTGTATCAAAATGTACATCTACCTACTTTAATCGGCAAGGCATTTTAAAGAAACCTGGATAATGAAAAAAATCCCTTTCTGGTAGAATCCATGCTTAATTGTAGATTAATTGACGAAACAGATACTTCTCTCAAATTCACATTTTTCTAGATAAATGTTATCATTGAAGGCAATTTATTCCAGTGCATAATGTATGATAATCACAGCACAAGTGACAACCACGAAGCTTTTCCTAACCACTGTATTTTGTATAAATGATGGATGAAATTAACAGCCTCTACCCAAGCAAAGTGAAAACTGTTCCTGTGACGTACTTACCCTAGTTAAGATAGAAGATGTGCATTGAAATGCAGAATGAAACAGTTCTTAGGCCTTCTCCAAAGAAAGCAAATACACCAAGAACTTCAAACTAAATAAAAAGTGCAGTCATGTATCTCTATATGTTTTTATTCTCTCATGTTAGAAGCTAAAAAAAATCTTCACATTTAATCTCTTAAAATATATCATGGCAATTGCTCTGTATAAACTGGCATACAGTTACTTCACATTTTTGTAAACTGTGTTTTCTTATGAAGTGTCATATTTTATCAAGGGCAGTCTGACTGCATAGCAGAGGTTTGGCATCATTCCTTCTGGCTGCTCTGATATTCTGTGGCAGACAAGAGGCCCCCATCATTGTAGGAAACCCCTGCGTGCGAGGACATGCAAAAATCACATACTAAAACTAAGACAGACTTATGCCCCTGTAATTTTAAAGTCGCTATTAGCACTATTTATATTTCTGATTCACATAAGTCTTCTGTCTTGTTAAAAAAAAAAAAAAAAAAAAAAAAAAGGTGCAAAGTTGCTGTGTAAAATGAACCGGCTCAATCACACCTTTTGGAAGTCAGTCACTGTGCTTTTTTTCCTGTTTTCATTGGTCCTCCTACACTTCATGTTCCTCTTACCTAAACACAAACCGCACCGTTCTGTCATCTGATTTAACTTAGCTGGACCACTAATAGCAACTTCAACCAGCCGAAGCATGCAGAGGTACAAAACCTACCCTCCGCTCTGTCCCCGTGGACCCGTTCACGTCCAGGGGCTCACTGTGACCCACATCCCGTCCGCCCCCTGCACACCGCGGTCACCGCCACCAGCCCGTGGGGCAGCGCTGCTGCAGCCGCCTCGGGAGATGCGTGCGCGTCCCGGGGGCTTCCACAGGCTTGGGCTCGGCGGGCACCGGCACTGGCCGCAGCCTCGCCGCGGGACCCCGCGCACCCGCCCGACACCGGGAAAACACCCGACGGGAAGCGCCGCACTGCGCGCTCCTTGGGAGGGCGCAGCGGAGGACATGCGCTTCTCACAGCCCCTTGGGCCACGGGCCGGAGCTGGGCAGGCCCCTGCGGGCGGAGGGGCTGGGAGCGCGGAGCGCAGCGCGGACTGGAGCGCGGCCTTACCGCGGGACGGGAGGGAAGGCGGCGCCCCGCGGGGGCAGCGCCCGCGCCCGCCAGCAGAGGGCGCTGAGGAGGGCGAGGGCGAGCAGGAGCGGGGAGGCGCCGCGGTGCTCCATGGCCGCCACCTGCGGAGGGAAGAGCGCAGCCGTCACCCTCCGACCCGGCCCGCCCGCACCCGCCCGACCCGCGACGGGGCACCGGGCCTTCGCCTCGGGCCGCCGAGCGACTGTCCCGGCCCCGTTCCCAACCCTTTCCCGAAAGACGCCGCCGCCGGCCAGCAGGGTCGCGATGGAGAGGGAGCTGCCGGCGGTCAGGGAGAGCTGGCATCCCCGAAGGCGACCCCCGCTCCGGTGCGAGGGGCAGCGGTGCCCGGGGCTCAGCGACTTAAGCGGTAAGGGAGGGTCCCGCCCCAGCTGCCCTGGGCTTTCAGAACCTCTCCCCGCTCCCCGACGGCCGGGATGTCTTCCCTGCAGGTCCGGGAGGGGAGAAGAGGAGCGATGATACGGGATGGGCACATCCTTCCTTATCCACTGGGAAGTTGCCGCTGTGGCGGGGAGAAAGTTACTCACGGAGCCGCGAGTCCGTCGGTGGTTCTGGCTGGGCGGGCGCGGAGCGGAGCGGTGCTGGGGCAGTGCGCCCTGCTCCGCTGCGCGGCTGCCGGGGCGGCGGCAGAGGGTGAGGAGGAGGAGGAGGATGGAGAGGAGGGCTCCGTCTCGCCGCACGCTCTGAGCTGCCCGCCGCGCCACCGCGTTTTATAGCGTTTACACGTTTCTGCTTCCGAAGAAGCAATCACGTTACTGGAGAGACGTCACCCTTCCCAGGGGGACGGTCGCTTTGTTCAGGACAGTCAGAGACTTATATTTAACACATGAGCAGTCGCGTACCTCTATTCCCCCTTCCCCTCACCCCCACCCCCCGGCCATTATTTGATTTATGTTAATGACATAGTTTTGAGGAACGGAGCCCCGTCGGAGGGGTGATTCCGCCTCGCCAGGCGGGAGAGCAGGCAGCCGTCGGGGTTTGCGGGGGCACGCCACACCGCGCATCCCTGCCCGCACCCGGGATAGCCGGAGCGAAGGTGGCTGCACTCTCCAGGGCCCTCGGCTCCCTCCCCTCACACTCCCCCAGCCCCCGTGTTTCCCTGAGGAGCCCCTTTCCGCGCCGCGGGGTTGCTCCTTTCCCCGGCTCTCCGGCAGTATTTCCGTGCTAAACTGGTCCCTCTCGGGCCCTGCACATGCAAGTCCCTGACGGGGGTTCCCGCTCGAGGTGCGCAGGAAGTTGGTCCGAAAAACAAAATTTTCCTACGGGTTTTAGTTTGATTTTAGTAGGTGTCTGGGGATTTCTACGCTTCGCTATTTTGTTTAAGCTGCGTGCGTGTTCGTGGCACACGGATTAAACCCCACATCCCAGCGCCGCTTGGTGCAGCCAAGCACGGCGGGTGCTTGTGACGATTCCGCGGATCCCAGCGCCGGCACGGGCGCGCAGGGAGCGCGGCTGGAGCGTCTGTTAAATCCCCTGAGCAAGAGGGGGATCCGTCCTTCCAAGGTGTCTTAAGCCCAGACCTCGGGAATGCCACAGCAAGGGAGAATCGGTTTCAAGCCTTTGGCTTTTCTCCTTCGAATTTTCCCTGCCTCAGAGAGATCTGTGGGCAGCAGAGAAAGAAACACGGGGAGGTGGGCGTGGGACCTGCTGGCCGGCAGGCAGGACAGCGCTGCCCAGCAAGCACCTCTTCAGTGTCGCACCGTGTCTTTTCGGTGCCTGCCCTGAAATATTTGCCAAACAATCGCGGAAGAATTTCAGCTATAAAGGTCATTATCCTATTATTTTTTTCCCCTTCGCCTTTGTCCCTCTAATCCTCCTACTCCAGTCAGTAACGATTGCACCAAATCCATACAGACGATTTCACCATTTCTTCTTACTTCTAATAAGTTTTTCTGTTTCTTGTTTCACTGAAGGTTAGGCAGGCTCAATGCCGAAGATTCTGCGATGCTTAATCACATTTTCTAATTCAGTTACATAAAGAATAAGTGAATTAGATTAAAAATGCCTGGAAATTTGTTTCTCGGATGACAGCTGTGACTAAAACCAGAGTTCCTGCAGTAGTCTAATTTCAGGAAATTTTCCCCTTGTTACTACATAACTAAGGGTCGAAGGAGCTATTCTGCTCCGGAATGGCGGGATGAGCATCAATGGCACCGTATTCCCCTCACCTCAGAAATATCCCGGCTCGGGCGCATAGGCGTTGTGCCGTATGCACGACCTGGGGAAGTGCAGGGGACTTCACTCAACTATTTGCAGGAGGAGAGAGGAAGGAGAAAGCCATCTCCTGGGTGGCGTAGGGACGCGTGGCTGGGGCACCGCGAAGTCTGCGGTTGCCCAGTCTCCTGGCCTGGAGCAGCGAGCGACGAGGGGAGGCGGCACTCGGGACCCCGCGGCCAGAGCGGGTTCGAGGGGGCCGCGGCTGCCCCCCCTCAGCCCCAGTTCCCAGCCCCTCTCCTCAGCCCCAGTTCCCGGCCCCTCTCCTCAGCCCCAGTTCCCAGCCCCTCTCCTCAGCCCCAGTTCCCGGCCCCTCTCCTCAGCCCCAGTTCCCGGCCCCTCTTCTCCTCCTCAGTCCCGCTCCCGCCGAGGGCGCCGCTGCGGGAAAAGCCAAACGCTGCTGGCAGCAGGAAGCGGAGAAGAAAGAAGTTTCCTTCTAGCGCTAGCAAGCCTGAGTTAGCGCAGCCTGTAGAGGGGGTCTCGCAGGAGTCCAGCGGACTGCGGTCCCTGGGAGGGAGGAGGGGAGAAGGGATATGTGAAAAACAGGTCTGCTGTCAGTCGCGGCGTACGTGCAGTATGGGTGGCTGCGTGCTCTGAGGAGATGTATATAGACTAGAAATTGGAGAATCACTGACAAATCAGGGCTTTCTTACCATGCTGTACCATTTGGGCTGTGATGTACTGCACTGCACCCTTCCATACCGTACCTGGTTTGCTGTATCTTTGTTCCCCTTCTTGCAGGTAGTACACTAGGATGGACAACGTGCTGTCAGGCTGGCTAAAGTGGCCTCAGAACCTCTCTAGGGATGACAGTATTGATAAAGAAACCTCTCCAGAGCTCCCTTAACGATCTGAGAAATCTGTAGTGCATCTGATCTTACAATACCATCTCTTTTCCGTATTCTATAGACAAGAAACTGAGTCATAGGGAGATCAAGTGGTTCCTCTTGTTTACTCAGGAAATCTCCAGAGGAGCTTTGAATTGACCCCAAATGCCCCAAGCACTCTTCAGTTGCACTAACAATTGCCTGCATTTCCCTTCAGCACCCTGTTTCAAGCCAACATCTCCTCCACTTGAAGACAATCTGAAGAAGAAATGCCACCTCCCCCTCTCTCCTTAGTCCTTCCTCACATTTCTCGAGAGGATTTTTATTGATGGAGGTTAGTTTGGGATGACTGACAAGGGTTTGGGATGGCAATCCAAGTTCTGTCTTTTCCAATTTTTTCCCTCCAAAGCTGAAGAATACACTACTATTTCCACATGTGAATAAGTTTTGATAAGAGTAAATCATTAAAAGAAAATAATTCTTTATAAAGAGAAATGCTGTAAAGACCCTTTCCAACTGATGTCCTACATGAGTCCTCTAAGATCTAGGCAGATAAACCCTTCTTGGATGGTAGTTCCCACTGTTTTGAGCTGGCAAAAACTGTGCCCTTTCAGGAGAGTGTTAATTGGGAGAAAACAGGGCTTGGGAGCTTTTCCAGGATAATAACTAAACACAGGCAACTGCTGGGAAATCAAGAATTTTTCAGTGCTTTTTACAAGCTGTGGATGCATAGCACCCTCACATTTACTAAAACTTTTATCTTTATGCGCTATCAAATATCTTTTGGTTATTCCCCATTTTTGCTTCAATTTCTTCTTTAGTGTTCCACTTAATAAAAAAAAATAAAAAAATTACAATTATAAAGTTGCAATATTTAGGAGTGATGGAAAACCAATTAGACAAGATGGACTAAAGAGCAGAAGTTTTCTGCAAGTTTGTCTTACCATTTGTATACAAACTTGTGCAATGTATATAAATCAAGCATTACCTAAAATAGCTCAATCATATGGAGTAAGAAATTTGGGAGTTCTAAGGTTTGTTAGTTAGATTTGCTTATTATTTTTAGAATGTAAAACTGTTCTGAAATTGATGTGCTAAATATCTCTTAAAGCTAAATCCTTAGAGGAGAGAAATCTGCTTAGTTCCATGAAGGATTTACTGAATTTATCATGTAATTGTATTTTAAAAAGAGAATTACATCAGAAATGGAATTAACATTTTGTTTGGCCAAAAAAGGAAGATAAAAATACTAAGAGACTTGTTTTAGGACTTTCGTATTCTATCAGAAAAGGAAACTTCTACTGACTCATGAGCTCTCTCTTACGAATCATTGGGTTAGCAGAATGTCCCCTGTGCATTACAGCTCATGTTGCTGTGGATGAGTTCAGAAACTCTGCCTTTGATCCCATAGCCATAGCACATTGATCCATGAGTTTTTAGAGCTTATAGGGCAGATTGATGGCACACTACTATCCAGCAGCTAACAGAACAGCTTTTTCAGCTTTCACTAAAGAGATAACAGATGAAAATTCAAGAAACTGTATATGAAGAATAAAAAATGCAACTAAAAATTGATAAACTAACCTGCCCTTGTCTAATCCTTTAATGGCATGATTAGCATATTCTTCAATATCTGATTTCAGCATCGTGTTGCACTGCTGTATCCCACTTTCCCCTAAATATTCATATTCCTCAGTATCACCTGATTTGAAAAAAATGGATAAAATACTGAAATGAAAGTGCTGCAACTTTTTCCAGCGTTACTTTCTTTGCAGCTGTCTTTGAATGCTTTTATAGAAGAAATAAGGAGTTTATTCTTGTAGGTAAGTTTTATTACAGAAGTACAATTCACATTCTATCATACCTTTAGCCTGAGTGAATTCTGCAGACTCAGAAATGTGATGGCAAGCAGAATAACACAGACAAATATTTTTATATTAAAACCTCATCAGTTGCCTTCTGCAACAGAAACATTCAGGAGAATAGTGCTTGTCTCCTCAGATCCCAGGCTTTGGAAGGGTCTCACAGGTGGAACAGGGGAGCCTTCACTTTTTGCCTCACCTTTTTGAGTACTGCTTTCATGTCAAAAGTGCGGGTCCTCAGAGCAGCGTTATCAACTGAAGTAAACTCCTGCAACGTGTGAATTATATTAACAAACAATGATACTGTTTGTACCACTTGAACAAGTTCCTCATGTTCCAGGTGGTACCATTGCATTATCAATCTGTGTGGGTTAAAAATTTTCAAAACAGGTTTTCAAAACCACTGGAACATTTGGATTATGCCCATGACTCCCAAACAGGCTTCCACTGCTTGCATTTGTATGTCTGGGTATGTCAGCAGCATTCATGTCACAGACCTGCTTGATTAAAACTTCTGAGTAGATGCAATGATGAGCAAAAGGCACACAAGAGAGCTTCTGGCTCCTGTGATACTTCCAAGCGTCTTTCCCCCTTTCCTGGGACCTTATCTGGGAAAACTCCTAATGCTTCTTGTAGATTTATCCCCACAGTGCAATCCCAGCTTCTCTCAAAGACTCCAAAGCAGCTTGGGACAGATATTTTGTTCTCCATATGCTTATGTTGTCTGGTATGTGTGTGGAGTACTGCTTCATGTCCATCTGGTTCATGATATGTGGCTGTCCTAGAAGTGTCGGTCCAAATTCCTTCTCATTCTTTAGCATGGATGTGATGTTTTTGCCATCCCACTCTCACTATCAGACACAAGTATTCTGCACTCATATCTCAGGAGGATCTGTGACTACACAAGCTTTAAGAGGAGCTTTAATATATCTGGTTTTTGTTCAAAGCAATTTCCTTCTAATGTTTCACCTGACTTGTTTAAAGGATTCCATTTACCTTAAAGCCCAGAAAACCACATGGTAATCCAAAGTTTGTCAGGAAGCAAAGTAATTTCTGATTTGGTTGTGTTGTATTCTTTGTTTTGAACAAGCTCTCTGAAATATGTCCTATTTCTACCAGCACAGTTATAATCTTCAAACTTCAGCAAAGGATCAAATGATTCTTTTATCACCAGGTATGTTTCCCTCTCCTGCAGCTTCTCCAACCCAATCCTCTTCTCAGCAAATTTAAAATAAACTCTGTATATGACAAGAATGAGTATTTTAGATATCATAGCGTTCAGTCTGAATTTCCCATTTGTTTTCACCCAACTCTTTTCTTCATGGCTTTGAAAATAACAAAACTGGATTTTCTGTGGTGAACCTTTGAAAAATCACTTTATTTTTTATGATTTTCTTACATGTGTAAATATCTGTAAGCTAATATCTAATTGTCTAAACAGATGCTAAGAGCAATCTTTCAAACCCATGTCTCTACATTTCCCCCCCATGCTCTGAGGCCCGTCACCTGTCCTGTAAGATGGGACCTTATGGAAATCCTTTTGTCTCTACCTGCACAAAAGGAATGCAGAATAGAAATAACCTCCGAAATCCATTTGGGTTATCTGTTAAAAGTAAAACCCATAAACAGTGCCATAGTGGAGTTCAAAATTTCGAAGTCTGAGAGCAAACCTGCCTAGGGTGCCTTATCTCATTGTGATTCACTATTGACACTCTCCTTATGAAGTCTGCAAGTTTATCAGGATCTTGGGGAATCCAAGTTTCCTTGGGAAACTAACAATGCTAATGACTAGGAGTGCATCTGCAGATGCAGGCAAGCTGTTAGAAGTCTCTTTGCCTCCTTACCTAATTCCTATGCTGCAAAAGCCATGAAGTATGAGAGAATTTAGTCCATTTACAGCTTTGTAACCATATGATAGGAATCTTTCATGGGTTGTAACTGTAACATCTGTGCTGAAAACACTGCTATACTTCCCCAGTTCTGCATAGATCCTTTTTCCTGTGTATAATACAAGATGCTGGTTCTAGGCTATGTGGCCAAATTCTTTTTGTCTTCACCAGTGAATACTGCCACTATTGCACTGTCTGGAAGCTTGTGAGAGCAGACATACCAGCTCAGGATATAAAAAAAACCACGTCAGTCGGGCTGGAAGGCTCATCTTAAGATGCTAATTATGCCAGGATAACTTTATCCCTTGAACTGACCTAATCATCACAAGTTCTTTATTTACCAAGCTGAAAAAAGAAACCATCTAAAAGCTAGAGCAGAAACAAGCTAAAAATGCTTCAGTCTCAAGCAATTACCACTATTGTCTTCATAGAAAAAGAGCTGAGAGAGATTTTCTAAAACTGTCCATGTGTATAAAGGGCATAGTGTAACGTGCTGTCTCTTAGCACTACTTTAAGCCTAAAGTACATTATTATGGCTGTGGAAATCTATATTCACATTTAGTTGCCACACAGAAGCCATACAGAAGAAAGTATCAACCTGTTAGTTTATCATCCTTAATAAATGATGTAATTTGAACTTCACTGGTTTTGAAAGAATTTCTGTAGTCTTCATGGACAAGAGAGATAACAGTTCCAACTTAGTTTATCATTTAGTTCAACTCCACAGGTCACCTGAACAAACGATAACTGCTACATCTTGTTTAATTGGCTTCGTGGCCAATACATCAATGGTTAATTACCCTTTCCATCTTACATGAAGCATTAAGAGTGTTCCAGTAAACATAGCACCACAGTCAATATATTCCCCTTTATTAAGTACACATTAATAGATCCTACACTAGTTAGTTTCTAAGAGATTTTGGGAAATGACGATTATCACAAAGATAAAAGACATTAATAGGCACGGCAACACCTTTGATAGTCGTCCTGTGTGCTGTCATCATGTATGTGTATAATTATATTCTACAGTTTGTTTACATTTTTTAATTGTGGCAAATGAATTAAAGTGATTTCTGCAGAAATAAGTGAAACATTCAGCACCAGAATCAGCACTATTGAATATCAATATTAAAATGTTGCTAATTGTTGGACTTAAGCCATGGTCCTTAGCACATTGAAATTTGCTAAACTTTCTGCTCAAATTGTACTAAGGCATGAATTCATAAATTTTTAATGTAGATTTGAATCTTGCTCCTGGTGACTCTGTGTCAATCATGTGGTTACATCAATAGCTGCACAGTAAAAATCACTGTGTAACTATTTTCCAGCAGGTAACTACAGGATTTTCAAGTATTATTTCATGTAGTAGATAGTTATTCTAGCAGTCCACATCACAAGTAATTTTTTTTGTCTGGTCTGAGATATTATCTAGTTTAACAGAAAATTTTTTCATAGCTGTGAAATCACACAATGTCACAATAGAAAATTATATCACACACACAACACTAGGTGTGAAAAGGAAAGAAAAGGTCATCTGTTGCAGGTGTTCTTCCTGGTTTATTTTCAGAGATGCTTTCAGGTTGCTTCTAGTAGCTTCAGTTTGGAAAGAGGGGGGTGGATCTTTCAGAACGGTTGGAAGATTATCCAGGCAGGGCTTCTTTGTCTATTGACATTTCTCAATAACTGTTGTAATTTTGAACACTGGATTCAAAGGCCTTTGGAGTGAAATGGTAGCAGAACAATTGGCTCAAGGAAGTTTACCCTTTTCTTAGATCTTGAAACAAATATGTTGAATAGTATAGTTTGCTTTTTAAGACAAAATGTAGCTTAAACTGAAGCTAAATCCAGTCCTGTCTTAGCCTCTATTCCCTTATGCACATTGCTCCATCCAGAATTTTATGGCTCAGAAAGCTCATCCTCAGCACAACATGTGGTTTAGGTGTCTGTGACTGCACAAGGTCAAGGATCAGCTTCTCCCAAGCAGAAACAAGGGCTGCATCTCCCAACTTGACTATCACCAGCTGGCTAGGAAAAACTTAATGATTGTCAGCTTGGAAGCTGAAGAGCATAATAATGTGCAGTGTAGTCATATTTTAGCTACCTGCTATGTACACTGCCCAGTAAAGAACTGTGCTTACTAATAAAGTTGCATACCATTCATGCAGAATTTGTGTGCACAATAAAAGATAGCCAAATACAATTGTCCTAATAGATAGAAGGTTACAAGGGCAAACAGAAATGCCTGTACAAATCTCATGTACAAATTTAAGAGCATGGAAATAAACCAGAAACTGGAGTCATTAAAAAAATTCCAGACCCTTTTTTGCATTGTCCTCCTAAAAGCTCCAGACAAAGCTGAACCCAAAGGACATCTCTCGGGATCTGTCAGAATAATGCATTTTGTCAATTCCTCATGCTGTCTAGAGGCAGTAAAGATTAAAAACAATCTTTTCACAAGCCTCTAAGAGACTGTCCTGCTGGGGACAGTTTGTCTTCCAACAGTTGTGATTACAGGCAGGATCATTGGAATTCTTGCCTCAACAGTCAGAGTGGAGACTGGCTGTCTGATGCTAGAACTGTCTTTACTCTTCTTTGCTTTCCAAACCCAACTCTAAAATGCCCCTCCAGAAGTGATCTTTATCAGTGAGACTCTAGAAAAATTTCTCTTTAGTCTTTCTTGCTGTCATCCAATTTCATATGCACATCATCCAGAGAGATGAGATAATGCAAAAACCTCTGTCGAAAAACAGAACTACCAAGACTCAAACAAAGTAGTAATGCAGAGGTTCCTAACCCTTCTCTCACATCAAATAGTAGAAAGAAATGGCCAAGCATTGATTCAACATGTCCTTTATTGTCAGCTTCTCATGTGTCTGAATAAGGATTTAAGGATCACCCTTATATCCCTAGAGAACTTATGTGCTCAGAGGGAGACTGGGCAGGCAAGATGAGCAGAGTAGTCATGTGTTTTCATAGGGAAGAAACTTTCAAGAAACAGAAATCATTTGACATATGAAAACTCTGTTCCTGAATTAGCATCAAACTAGTTCTTAAACTAGATGTGTTTTTAATCAGAAATTATATTCTGATTCAACAGAGTTATTAAATATATGAGTAATCTCAATGCTGCCAATAATAGAGCAATGTAGATTAAACTACCAGTCAGCCAGAGCATTTGGAAGGTTAAGAGTAGATTGTGAACAAGATTTTTCTGTATTGGGCTTGTGCAGTGTCCTAGGGTGAATTTATGATGCTTGTGTCCCCAATCATCAATTCTGTTTGTGCTGTATATTGAGTTCTGTACCTTTAAGACTGATTCTGAGAGTGAACCAGGGAGAGAAGACGCGCGGAGTTTGAGAAACGGCCTGATCCCACACAATCTCTTGTCTGGACTTCTGTTTGTCGGAAGCACGGACAGCAGTGAGGCAGAGATCTTTTTGCTTTTAGTTAGTTTTAGCTAGCTGAGGCAGAAAAGTTCTCTGGACTGGTTTTTTTTTTTTTCCTTTTCTTCTTGGGACTGTTTAAATCTACTCTGGACTGAAAAACCCAGAGGAGCACCGAAGGCTCTCACCTGCGACCCACCAGGCCTGGACCTTTGGAGGGACTGGGACTGACAACAGACAGAGTGAGCTGAGCTGCACCCACGGCAAGAACTTTTCTCAGTTTGCCATCTCTCTTCAGAGCGGCGAGAGGTTTTATTGTTTCACTGTTCATTTTATATTTTCATAGTATCCATTCTTTGTGCTTGTAAGTATTTTGTTTGTAAAATAAATCGTTTAATAGTTTTTTCCACTTCTCTCTGAGGAAGTTTTTCCTGGACTGGCTGGGGAGAGAGGCTGTTTAGGTTTGCTTTCCAGAAGAACCCCCTTCAGAGGTTTCCTCCCAAATTTACCCTAAACCAAGACATGCAGCAAGGCCCTCAGTTGAGTGTCTAGCATATTGTATTTGCAAACCTACCCCTTAAGTACAGGAATATATAATACAGTCTATTTCTTATTTTCTTTTGATTCACTATGGTTTAACCCAGCCAGCAACCAAGGCCCACTTAGCCCCTCACTCACTCCTGCAGCAGCAGGATCAGGAAGAAAATACAAAGGGTAAAAGGTAGAAAACTCATGGGTTGAGATAAAAAACAGTTTAACAGGGAAAGCAGAAACTGCGCAGACACGCAAAGCACAGCAGGGAATTGATCCCTGCTTCCTATGGGCAGGCAGGTGTCCAGGAAAGCAGGGCCCCATCACAGATGCAAGTTACTTGGGGAGACTCCAAACATCCTCCTTTCCTCCTTCTTTCCCCCACTTTATACATTCTGAGCATGGTGTAATGTGATCTGGAATACCTCTTGGATCAGTCGGGGTCACCTGTCCCTGCTGTGTCTCCTCCCAGCCTCCCGTCATCCCCTACTTCCCTTGCCATGTGGCAGTAGGAAAAGCAGAAAAGGCCTTGGCTCTATTTAAGCACTGCTCAGCAGTAACAAAAACATCTCTGTTTTATCAACCCTGTGTTCACCACAAATCTAAAAAATATTCCCGTGCTCCTGTACTATGATGACAATTAACCAACCCCAGCCAAAACCAGCAAAACTGTTTTGTTGTACTGTTAAATAAAATAAACAGTTAACCTTGAAACTTTTTGATTGCTAGTGACTCAGATTTTGAGTACAAGCACAACAAGACTGTCTGAAACATTCTTGGTTTATTTTTAAATCTCTGTAATGTCCAGCACTGGAAGCAGCTTTTAAATCACATAGCCATTTAATGTCTTACAGGTGCTTTGAATGAAGCAGGAACATCTATTTATACCTCAGTGAACTGAGAAAATGCACTCAAAGGTTTGTGATGACATCTAGCCTTCAGTACCTTTGAAATGTCTGTGAGAAGTCATGCAGATGCATATGCCTTGCTATGGATCAAGGAATGCTCAGGAAAGACCGTTCCAGGCATCTTTCAGGAACACTGTCAGGACATCAAGCACACTCACACTTCCTTTATTTTGCGAAGTCATGGTAAATCTGCCATTCTCCAGCACATTTGGATTAGTTGAATCCTGTCAATCTACACTGAGCTTTCATAGTGTTCTTTTTTCTCTCCTATAAATTTTTGGTATTATTGGGAATATCTCTGCCCTAGAGCAGATTCCATGTATTGGTAAAAGAGATAAAAATTTGAAAATGCTTAACTTTGGTGTCTCAGAGACAGTTTAATTTTTTAAATAAATTTCAAACATGATTACATGATGTGGAAACATATTTAATGTTCTGTTTCCTTGTCAAAAGTGATTCAATGCCTAGAAGCATTTAGAAACTTTGAAAGATTTAATTTAGTGTATACACAAGTTCCCAAAAAATGTGTTCTTGTGCATGCAGGAATTTTTAGAGAAATTTTATATTACCCAAAATGATCCAAAAATATCTACACCATGAATTAGTGCATTGTGGAGTTATGAGAATTTTGAAAAGGAAATCAAAATTTTTGCTAATTGTTGTCTGCCATTTAGTACTGACCAAAAGGTGTCTGTATCTTTCCATGACATTTGCCCAAGGGATTAGGGGAAAAAAAAAAGGAAAAAAGAAAGAAAGGAAAAAAAAAAAGATCAGTGCTTTGATGCTGGCAAACTAGTGCTAGAGAGCTTATCACACGCAAACCAATCAATTCCTCAAAGTGATTTTCTGTATAAGAAAGTTCTGGCACAACAACAAAAGAATGGGATAGAGTGAAGATTTGTGTATTTTTATCATCATACTTATCCACAGATAGAACTTACTGTAGAATGAAACAGAGAAGCACTAAAGGAGAAAAGAAAAAGTTTCTGTGTAGAAAAAGTTTAAAGGGAATTCTTCCCTCCTATTAAAATAAAACAAACTTTAAATGATTACCAGGATATAAAGTAGAGGAACAGAGCCTGGAGAAAAATGGACTCCTGCTTGCCTCTCCTTGTGCTCAAGCCCTTAGACTGATCAGGGGATTCATCCTATTTCAATGTGCAATTAATCATCAGTAACTTCTCCATACATGTCAAAGAAACGCATATCACTGCCAGCTGTGATTTGTGCTCATCTTAGGTTGGAACAAGAGAGCAGCATCATCCTTCCTTCATACACATCAACATGTTGCTATAAAATAAAGTGGATTGATATGGATACAGGTCCGACATGAACTAGACAGGAATAATTTTGCATTACAGTGCCTTTCCATACTGTTCCTAGTCATAGGCACATCAGACAGTTATGTCCTAAATCAGCAAATCCAATTTCCTGCTATCTCAGTCCCATCACTATGCGTAATCCCTTTCATGATTAAGCTACTCTTGTTTAAAAGAACTCTTTGCTCTAAAATAGGGCAACTGCTCCTTCACAGCCCTCAGCATACAATCACTTGATTCTGCTGCTAAATAGATGAAAACATGTCTCTGATGCAGAATGTCTCCGGGAATGCAGACAGGAAACATGTTCACTGAAATAGCTCCTCAGTCCAGTCCATGCCCATCAGGCGTTGCCACAGTCATGCACTAGTGTCGTCAGAAACCCGATGGAAGCCAAAAGCTCCAACAGAAGTCAAAAGCAGAAACAAGACTCACAAACCAGACTCCTAAGTTGTTTCCTTTACCTGCAAACTGTTTGAGGGCAAAAGCATGGGATAATGCACAGACTCTGGCACAGTGAGGCCAGAGATCCGTAGTGGAGTCACTGGTGTTGCTGCTGCTACAGTGCAAGGCAGTTTGTTGTTTTGTGTGCTTTAAAAAGAGCTGCTGCTAGCAGTAGTTCTCCTACTGAGTGCTGCAGTAGTTTCTTAGCACTCTTTAGTCCAGCTGGTTGAAAACTACTGAGTCAATTGTAGCCAATGTTAGTGTTAGATTGAATAAGAGATTAGGATCTTGTCATACTTTTTGGCATTCAGAAAGGTAAATATCCAAACAAAGTCATACAGGAACTCCAAATACTCAATCCCTTTATTAGCTCACTTTTATGAAGGTCCAGAGTTTTAAGATGCTTTAAGTTTAGTTTCTAAAATACTGTTCTCAGTATTTTGAAGTTACAGCAACACCTTTTTCTTCAGTCTACTTTGGACTTGGCAGAGGTAAATTTCCAGTTAGTTTTTTGTTGTTGTTGGTTTTTTTTTTGTTTTGTTTTGGTTTTTTTTTTTTTGTTTTTTTTTTTTTTTTTTTTTTTTTTTTTTTTTTTTTTTTTGTTCCAGAAGCTGTACTGCATCATAGACATCACCTAATTTTATAAAATGCTTATAGGGGTCAGGGATCTGGCATGTGTCATTTCACCTTTGAGAGGATATTTCCTAGTGAGCATAGTTTTCAGTTTATGCTTAAGAATGGATGTTGAGAAGATTGAAAAGCTTAAAAATAAATTACAAGTGAACTTTAAAAATGTGATTTGGCAAAAATACTGCATGTTCAGCGTGTTACAGTATGGTAATCAGTAGCTGTCTGAAGAGGTGATCAGCAGCTCTTCAGTGGGGAAAGGTCAAGGAATATAGCATGAGCTACTTTTGTAAATAAGATGGAACATAAATATTCTCTGACAAAGAGCTGTCAAATTTGGCCTTCTATATGAACCCATAACTGGAGTGACTCTTTTTGTGGACATGGGCAATAACAGGATAGCATTTCTCTTCAGGAAGAGGAGAAGTAGTTCTGCTTACTCAGAACAAGGTGTCAGGGATATCTGGATGTCAATCAATTTTGCCTATCAGTCCCTATGTGATTCTGGGAGCACCATTTTAATTGTATTACATGCAAAATAATTGCAAAGTTCAATTCATGCTTGTGAGCACTCTGAAATCTTGAAATCTTCAGTGACACATTTTAATTCAGCTCTTCTTTCTAGTATTTTAAATTGAAATAAAAGATTATATCATTAACCAAATATGATCTTTTTGCATACCAAACACACAATGATTCCTGAATCCCAGTTTTAATTTGGGGGTTGGTCCTGTGCAGTGTGCTTTGGTCCTAATGCGATAAAATGTGTATGAGTCCATTTAAGCATGAACCTTATAGTGAATGCTCTTTTGCTTAAAGCAAGCATTTGCTCAAACACAATGTGAATTGAAGCTGAAGTACTTAGAAACCAGTGGATTTAATACCTGTAAGTACTGTTATTTGTGAGAGACCTTCTCACTTGTAATCCTTTGAAGCTGTTCTCATAGGGCAAATTCTGATCCTGACTTCAAATAACACTTTCAGTTTTGGGGTGTTTCCCCACAGAAGCAAAGGAAGTTAGGAGTCTTCATTCACATTTCTAACTGTATCAGCTTGGATAATTAAAGATAATACTCTTCCCTTTAAAGGATCTTTCATACAAGCAACTGTATTCATCATTAAGCGAAAACATGAGCTAGAGATTATAGCATCTAACTTTATTCCACATTCTGAAGCTTCTTGAATGATTGCAAAACATTTATTTCAGATATGAAAACAAGTTTTAGGCATCTGACAATCATATTGGCTATGCACCAAATGCGTGGTTTTAGTCTCCTTAATCCAGGGCACATAATAAATGTTTTGATATCCAGTGCAGATTTCAGGAGGAAAAAAAGTACATTTAAGCTTCCCTCTTTACATTATGTACTAAATACAGTGTAATACAAATAATAATTGTGTAATAATTGTGCTGTAGAAAGTTCTACTGTAATGTAATGTAATGTGCACTTAACAATCCCGAAGTTAAAATTTACTCATATAAAATGGTTTCGCTCTCATAGAACAAGCAGTTTTGGCCAGCTGGGTGCACACTGGGTACACAGCTGGTGGGTAGGGAAAGTTGTCTCTTCCACAGTCCATCAAGCCCACTAAGCAAAGGGAGCAGGCTTGAATTCTACTTTTTGTAGGCTGGCTAGAATAGGCTGCATCACCTATTCTATGGGAAAGACACTTTGAACATATTTTTGCAAGCAATGAAATTCACCAGACTCAGAAAAACTCTAAATGAAAAAAAAAAATTATTAATGAATGAAAAAGCACAACTTTTTTTCTTTCTTCAGGGGACTGCTAATTTAAGTCTGTAGCCTGTGATCAGCCAAATGCAGTGTTACAGTCTTATCAGCAATTTCTGGGTGTGCTAAAACCCATAGTGTCTGCAGTGAAATGCTCTCTAAACTCTTTGTTGTTCTTCTTGCAATGACATACATCTCTCCAGATGTGTTGCACACTAAAAATAAAACAATTAAATCCAGTCAGTAAATATATGGAAAATAATTTGCCTTTACAATAAGGAATACTTGTTGTTTACAGTATTTCCTGTAAGCTCAGTGTTTGTGGCATTATTTGCAAGGTGGATATTGGGCTGGAATACTGTGGATCAGAGACCAATGCCAGTGCTTCCTGAGGGATGTTACCTCAGCAAAGGGATGCATGCTGCCAGTCTCCAAAAGCCTGGAAAACTTGGGAGATGTTACACATTTTGCCCATTCACAGAAGCTGCTGAATCTTTGTCCCTCCCAGAAGAGAGATAAGAACTTGTCCTCCCTACAGAAGCCCGATCAGAGTCAGGGGTCCTGAGGCTGGTATTGCCCAAGCCTCTTAGAAGCAACAGGCATATTTGCAAGTGAGGAATGTGGACAGCTCCTCTGCCTGTGGAAATTCTTTACCCTTAATTTGAACATGAAATATTTAACAGGGAACTGATACAATAAGAGTTAATTTGGGTCCCATTTGTCTCTGTTGTTTCCAAATCCTGAAGGTTTTTTCACATCAGTGCAATTAGTCTCTACTAAGCCAGGGGTTAGCTTGGCATGATACACATATAAAAGTCAAGAATATATGTAAGCCTCAACTAAATACTTAATCTTTATCTTCATATCCCAATTCATTATACAATCCTTGTATTCAGCCACAGATGTCAGAAATCTTGTTTTAGTGAGTCAAGATTTCAGTGAATAAAAGAAAGAATTAAACGTTGGTGTACAATTTGAGAAAAACAATTTGAAATAAGGAAATGACTAATCCCATAGGAAATCAGAAAACTTAATTAAAAAATAGTTTTCATTCATGCTGCTTATCTGGATAACCAGAACTAGAAAAATGAAACATCAGGAGTTCTGTCCATACAGCCTCACTGGGTATTAAAATGTGACAACCTGCTCCTGCTGCAGACAGAAAATTTTTTATAATTGTTATCATGCATTCAATATGTTGTTCAAAGCTTCTTTCTGCATGAAGCTTCACATACATCAATTTTTTTTTCCCACACTATGGGGAATTTTAAACAAGCATCCCTAATATGGAGCCTTTTCAGATCAGATCATTGCAATCAATAGAGGAGGATGTCTATAGCAGCCAGGACTGCATCCTCTATGAGGTCTGCATTTAAGGTTCCTCAGACTCAAGCTCTTATGGGGTTATAGGAAGAAGGGGGGTAATGGGAGGTGATCTCTGAA
Source organism: Cettia cetti (assembly GCA_013401135.1). Classification (NCBI taxonomy): domain Eukaryota; kingdom Metazoa; phylum Chordata; class Aves; order Passeriformes; family Sylviidae; genus Cettia; species Cettia cetti. The sequence goes on along the minus strand of VZUI01019781.1, from coordinate 7,734 downwards.
AATGTAACAAAAACAGGTAAAATCAAAACTTCTTAAAAAAAAGGAATAGTGAAATTTGCATTGATGTGCTGTATGTATCAGTAATCTCTAGTATTATCTGTTTCTTCAAGAAATGATTTAGTTTTTTTATGTGGCAGCATTTTTCCCTCTAAAATAAAGAGACAATGGCTGCAATTAAAGATACAACACTATAAATATGCAAGCATACAGCAGAGCAGTAAATAAAAGCCAGCAGTGCAGAGGCAGGTGATCTCTCAGACAGTGGGATGTTGGGCTCCATGAAATCACTGCTACATGCCTCTTGGCAATGTCAGTCCCCTCTGCAACTGCAGCTGGAGGCTTCTCAGAGATCTTCATCATGCACAGAAAATGGTTGAGATAGTTGAGGTTCCTCCTAAGATGCACATGTGCGGTTGCAGCAAGGATGAAGCTCAGGATTCTGGGAAGGCTTTTATGATGGTCTCATAGGCGGGAGGTGGGGTTTGCGTGGAGTGGCAGATGCGGAGGTTGTTGTTGGACCAGTGGAATTCAGGTCTACTCAAGCTGTTGGTGGTGCTTCCCACAAGGGTTGTGGTGGTATTTGTGGGAGTGAGGGTGATCAGCTGACTGTTCGTCTCCACGGGCAGGGGAGGACACTGCAGAAAAGGGTGGAAGGTGGATGCACGGAAGCTTGACTTCCTGGGGAAAGAGTTGGCCTGCTCCAAGGAGGCTTGCCGCTGGAAGGTGAGGCTGGCCAGGCTGAGGTTGCTCCGACGTTCGCAGCTGCTGTTGCGGTAAAATCCAGTCCTGCCGGCAGCGTGGCCATGGGAGGAAGGTCTAGACCGACGGCTGAAGGATGAGGGGCTCCCCTGGGAAATGTGGGCACTAGCTCTGCGACGGGACAAGCAGGTGAAAAATGCCCAGATGATCCCTCCAATCACCAGTCCAATCACCATAGACACTGTGAAGGCTATTGTTATCTGCTCTGAAATACAGCAAAAATGAATGTCAAGGTTAATGAAGTATCTCTGAAGGATATTCCTGCAAGAAAATTAATTTAAAATGCTGCCCTCCTTAAAAGATGGACTGACCCTTAGATCTTTGTAACACATGAATGTCACAACACAAACACAACAGTTGAGAGTGCACTTATGATACAGCATTTTGGTGTTTTGTGGTGGCTTTTTGGGTTGTGGGGTTTTTTTGTTTGTGGGTAGCTTGTTTTTTGGTGTTTGTTTTTTTGTTGTTGTTGTTGGTTTGTGGTCTTTTTTGCTTCTTTGTTTAATTTGCGTAATTCAACAACATCCAGAAAGTAACTTACATTTAATATCAGTTTCTGTACCAAGGCAAGGAAAGTCTTTAGCCTTTCCCAGAATCAGCCACCCACCAGCTCCAAGTGTTATAAAACTGCCAAGTATTTCCTTCTCTGGGCAAAAGGAGATGTGGATTTATGCAGACTTGTCCTGCACCTATTAAAACAGTGATGTACCTTCTGCCATATTCTTAGTGGAGTGAGCACCCTGTATTTATTACAACATGAGAACACTTCCCAGGCTTTTACTGCTGAGTAACAGATAGTTTAAATCCTCACCATAATTAATGTAAATGACTACATCCTAAATTATTATGGTCAGAGACAGCCATTCGTAATACTAAGTCTCTTGAATATTTCCTATCCCCAATGCCCAATTTAAAGATGGATTAATCTGCCACTAGGAAAAGTAAATTTCTAGCTCTTTTAGAAATGTTTTCAAGGACTACAAGATAATTAAAAAAAAAAAAAAAAACAGAAAAAACAAAGCCTGTGGCTAGGATTGTTTACTCTCCCATATGGTTTCACAGGATGAAGAGATGTGATTTTTTCTTGTATACTTCTAAGAAGAGGACAGTTACTGCAGAAAATTTCACTTCGTTTGCAACTGAACACCAGCATTATTGCTGCCGTAAAAAGTTCAGAGATGTATTTGTAATCCTGGATAAGTTTTGAAATGGATGCAAAATCTTTATAGATCCTCTCAAAATTTAAGAAGGACTTGGATCTAAAACAAGAAGGAACACTATGTTGACAACTGATGAAGCAGAGGGAATAAGTAAAAAATATCCAAGGGACACATTGAAACATGTTTGTTCTGTCTGTACTGTTCTATCATGTTTGTGAAGCATTTTGTGAAAAAGATAAGTGTATTCATTAGATAGAGAAAGGTGAGTAACTCCTAGAGCATATTCAAGAGCAGGCCCACTAACACTGTGACAGACAGAAGGTATTAACTCCAGGGCTGGGATGCAGACGTCAGAGGCCAGAAGAAGCAAGCTGAGACTAGGCTGAGAATTTTCTAGCAGCTGCTAAAGAATTTTCCCTGGATTTATGGTGCTGTACAAACAGCCATTCCCAAACCCTAAAACAGTCACAGCGAATCTGAGTTGTGGAACTTGGCCAAAGCAGGTGCCGAAGATGCAAGAAGAGTGAGAGGCCTGAGTGATGGCTCTGGAATGCAGCCAGCACACCCTGAAGAGGGAGGAGAGGTGCCAGGCAGGGCCAGCAGGACTGACTTGAAGACAGAGGCACCCCAGTACTGGCACCCTGGAAAGGATTCTTTTAAGTCAGCTTTAAACTTATGGCAGGTCACTTCAGGAAAGGGAAAAGAAACATTAGCTTTGCTTCCAGTAGAAGAAATGTAAATGTTAATTGGTTAATTGTACTTTAAGAAGTAGTCATTATTATCTTCCTTATCTACCTTCTTTCCCTCAGGGAAAAATTGCTAGTGATGTGATTCATACTTGGAAGGCTCACAATCCTAATGTTCCTGGCCTGTAACCTCTGCTTTCAGGTAGGCTTATAACATTATCCTTTTCAAATAAAGAGTGGCAAGGATAATGCAGGGGACTTCTCCCTCTCAGGAACACTTTGGTGTCTTTTCAGTCCAAGATGGATCAGACTTGACCCTAAATGACAAAATTTTTTTAAGCTCTCATTTCCACAACTCAAAAACTTTTGACTGGGCACACTAAAGACAAAGGGTTACTGCCCAGTCAGCATCGTGCACTGCAACTCTTGGCTTCAGATCAGATCACTTGTAAGCAGCCTTCTTCTCACAAGCCCAGTGTGATTCTGCCTTTTATAAAACAACTTTAGAGACATAGCAGGACTTACTGTGCCCCTTTTGGTCAGAATAGCTTATTATGCCATTTTAATAGATTTAATAGATTCTGTTCCTGCAAGTTCCTACTCATACTCCCAAAGGTGGGAAGCGAGAGCCAGGACTCGGTGACCTCCAGTTGAATAAATCCCAGGGGGAGTCCTGAAGACAGCACTTCCCACGCACTACTGCTGTCCCTGCATGGCTATAGGAAAATGGAGAAAGAACTAATCCTTTCTTGTGCTCATTTCTCCTGCACTTCAGCTCAAATGCTAGTTGGGTTATATTTGAGGCTGCCAAGGGATCCCCAGGCACAGGGCCCTGTGCTGCCACCAGATATCCCTGCAACTCTTTGGGCTCTCATCTAGCAAAGGGGATCTCCACAGGGCCCAGCAGCCTCGAGCGTAAGCAGAAGCACAGCAAGGAGCACAAGTATACCCAGCTCTGGGGTTGCCATGCACCATGGTGAGGATTTGTCCCTGCATCCCTCGAGCCATAATTTTCACCACCTGCTTAATCTAACCAGAGTTTCACACTGTTAAAAGCAGATAAAGGAATTGACAAAAGTATTGAGTGCAACTCTTCAGTCCTTCCCACGTGCTGTTCCCCTGTGCTGGACATACAGCACAGACAATTATCCCTTTGGATAATGGCATCATTTTCTTTAACTTGTTTAGTTTTTTTATTTCTCTATCTCCATATATGATGGAAAAATCGAGGGTCAAATTATTCCCTGATGAAGCTCAGCTGGATTTACACTGACGATTTCAGTTGCCAGGACTCCATATACTCTCTTCTACATTTAACCCTCTTGGTTCTTATTACAGAAATATCACTAGACCCATTGGTTACAGACATTTCATTTTTTCTCCTCCTAAAATCTCACTGACTTCAGTTGGAACTGTGGGTCATACTAATGGGTCAAACTTGTTCTTTGCTTACTCCCTGTGAAGGACAAATTTCACCGAAATGTAATTCCTTATATTGTAGAATTGTAAATCTATGCACATTGATTTCTTCTTTAGAATATCCAGCAATCACAGCCCTGAGGTACATTGGAGAAAGTATTATCAAACAGAGAAAAACATCAAAGGCAGAGTGGTACTTGCTGCACCTGGGATTTTGAGTGGAACAGCTGGCCTTCACCAAATTGTTTTTCTCTTCCTTAATCTGGGCAGTGCCGGTGCAGAACTAGCCTTCAGGGGAGTCAGACTGACACTGACACAAAGTGTCTCCCAAAGGACCGTTGTAATATTTTTTGGTTTCCTGAGAGCTGTGCCTGTCATTCTGTCCTCTGCTATTAAGGAAAATAGTAAAAAGAAAGATCTGGGGATAAGTTAGGGATGCTGCTAATAACAACAACTACCCAGGGCCCAGTCCCCTGGACGTGTTTTGATCTGTATGTTTCTCAGGCTGCTCACACTGCCTGCTTTTATTTGGTTATGCCATAACGGAAAAGATTTGGTACCTCACCTCAGTCAATTCTCCACTCTCACCTCTAACACCAGCTGAGGTGAAGGACAAAGGTTTTTATCAACAATGCAGGACAGACTTTGAGGTACAAAGGCAGAAATGAAAGGCTAAGGAAAAAAGCAACTGGATATCTTAGCCACTTTACCTTTTTATCTGGGAGACTTCTAACATGACTATGCAAAAAAAGGTTGGCATTTCAAAACCCACAATGACACCCATAACTTCTAAATGTTCCCCACAGATCTGAACATCAAGTCAGCACTTTTGTCTGCCCAACATCTATCCAGATGATAGCCAGATCAGGCAATTTCTTTTGAAGTTTGTCTGTTCCCTCCTCTCCAGTTTCTGCATGCAGTTAGGGAAATGTGGTGCTACAGGTTTGTATAGGGGATTATTGCATCTGCTGTACAAAACTTTTTCTTGGTCATTGAAGCTTTCTTTAAGAATTTCATAACTTTCCATGAACCGCATATATGAAGTGATAGCATATATCCTATCATATTGGTAACCTCTGGTGAGTGTTTATCTCTTGACAGAATCCACACTCTAGAAATTTAGACATGGTATTAGTAACATGGTAGACTGGCAGATGTTTTTCCCAGCACTTGTTCCTGAAAAACTGTTTCCCATCTGGCCTGGACATCTGAAAGAGGGTCAACCAAAGGTGGCTCATACCAATCAGTAAGTCTTCTAAGGAGTGTACTATGTTCTCTTCTTCCTCACTTTGGGGTATACCTCACTGAAAAATAGCAACACAATCCCTACCTAGATGCAACAGGCCCTGAATTACCCAAAATCTTCATAAAATAGATTTATTTTTTGTGGCGTATTAGGACAATCTTTTACTTATGTGAATTTCATTTTCTTTCATTTTTATGGACCACATGAGCCATCCATTTGAATTCAAAACACATTTGTGTTGGGGATTCATTTTCCCAAGGAATCTCTCTCTTGCCCTCAGCTTTGGCTGCAATGAGCTGCAATATGATTTTGTTCCTTGACCTCAGGAAATCCTTGGGACTTGTATATTTCTTATACCTTTATGGTAAGTTCCACAAGGTGTAAAATTAAGGTGGGTGCAGGATCTTCCTTCCCCCATGCTCACAAATAGATACTTTGTAAAACTTTACAGCTGGCCATGATGGGATAGCAGTACCATTCAAAATCATGTAAGCAGCACCCTCAATGAGAGCATCTCAGAGTATGAACCAGGGTGGGATGGAGGAAGACAGGAGAAAGTACTAAATGCAAGGGAAAGAGAAATGGAAAAGCATCTTTTAGTCAAGCTGTGGACGCATGATGAATTTGAACTGCATCTTCACCAATATTAGCTAATAAAGCTAATAAAGAACCACTCAGCTTTCCAAGCATCTGTTCTGCTCATTTTATTGCCAAGTGGAAGAAGCCAGAAAACACCCCCAGATTGAGATGATACCTACACACCTGATTTGATTTCTAGTGGGTAACTTTCAAATATTGCAATCCTCATGTTTTAGAGCTATTGATTTGTTGCTGTTGTTATTGTTATTACATTGTTCTTTTTTTATTCAAAGAGTAATAATTAAGCAGTTGTCTTGGTTTTGGCCAGCACAGAGCTAACTTTTCACAACAGGCTTGAGGGGGTAGAGCCTGGAGCTCTGTGGGCACTCTAGGGTGTTATTCTATGCCACCTCCCAGGGTGGAAATAAAGAACTCTCACTTTCAGGAAGAAGGGTGTGGTTTCAGGTGGGAGAAAAAGCAAGGCAGGGTAGGGAACTTGTTGGTTCCTTGTCTCTAGATCGTGCCATGTCGCACTGAAATTTTTGGGGTTTTTTTTTACATGTAAATCACCCACATTTTGTATACTTTTGTTATTACTATTGCTGGTGTTACCCTTTGTTTTGTTATCTCACTTCTGTTTCCACTAAATTGTTCTTTTGTTAACCCATAATTTTTACCATTCCAGTATATCCAATTCTCAGCTCCACCCCAGGGAGGAAATTGGAAGGGGAAGGCACTGGAGAGTGAGTGGACAGTCTGGTTTGGGAGAGCCTGGGAGGGTCTGGGGAAGGCACTAAACTGAGGAGTGCCATTCCTAGACCACAACAGAAGTTTTATTTTAAAGTTATTAGAAGTGGTAAGGTAGCTTGTCAACAAAGAATGGCATTTTTCAGCATTTAAGCTCAACTTTCTATAGAGAATTTTGCTTATATTACATTAAAGCAAGACTCTGTTCATCTGCTTAAATGTCTGAGAGTAATTTTCCTATTTTTCTTTTTTTTCCCCCTGCCCCAAACTAGCATGAGACATTGTGCATCTGATGTGCAACTTTTATTCCATGGGGACTCCAGCAAGCTCAGAGGTAAAATGTGCAAGCTCATTGACTTCAGCTGTATGAGCAACAAGAAGTATCAATGCATACGACTGTGACATATAGTGGAATAGAGTTATTTTTATGCCTGAAAACAAAACTTTATAATTTTAAATTTATTTCCATTCTATTTCCTTCCCTCTCATATATTTTTATAGCTCTCTCTCCTTTATGTGATGTCATATGCCATTTACTCAAAATTTGTTTAAGTGGGTAAGCATTCCTCTCCCTACATACACACACATTTGCACAAACAACTTTAGCTTGCTTTGAACCAAAGCCGAAAAACCTTAATAAATAGTAGAGAGTTTGATCTCAAACATGAAAAAATCAGCTCAGCCATTTTTTACTGAGATAATCTTTTCTCAAAATGAAAGCTTGGTGACAAAAGTAGGTATAAAACACATACAAGCCAGTATGGGAATTCTTACCTTACACATCCATTGCACAGCTTAGTATAGAGCACCAGCTAGTGTACTAAGGCATGCATTACATATTACAAATCTGTCAGCCTGCTAGTAACAAGGGTTCAGACACTATTTTTGAGGAGTCTCAGTGTTCTCAGGTTTCAAGTTAGGTTCTGCTAAGTCATTAGCAGATGACCATCACACAGTCTATTCTGTGCAAAACCAGACTGGAGCAGCCAGGGTCATCAGAGTTTGAACAAACTCATAGCAACTTCCTACACAGCTACAGTGTTAAGGACCTTCCTATCTGACCATGCAGGAGCCACTCTGGCAGTCACACTCGCACCACCAGAGCTAGGACAGAAGCCCTTTTGCAGCTAAACCCCCC
>VZUI01019771.1:0-20966 GCA_013401135.1 Cettia cetti | reverse complement strand
AATAATAATAATAATAATAATAATAATAATAATAATAATAATAATAATAATAATAATAATAATAATAATAATAGCTATTATTATTGCTGCTGTTGTTGTTATGTTATTGTTGTTGTTATTATTATTTCACTGCAGATGGCTGGCTGCCTGAAGCTGCTGCAGGCTCACACTGGACAGGGAATTCCCAAAGCCCCGTGGTTGGAAGGCAGCACCAGTTTTTGCACTGTTCCTGCTTCACCCTCCTCACATCTTGCTGACAGGAGGGCACAGTGTCCCAGCTCCCCAGGGTTTGGTTCCAGAGCAGTAATTCTCACTGCACTGGGCAGCAGCCCTGCTGCAGGAGACATGAGAGCAAAGCCACTCTACACCAAAGGTGCCACATAACCTTTGATCACTCCCTTCTTGCTTTGCATTAGGCACTTGTGGCACCCACACCTGGCTCCTGGACAACTGATTCTGCTAAGAAATCGTGAGTAGCTTTAGGCTTGGAGCACGTTGGTGCACTGAGGTCACAGTGAGGGAGAGGAGCAGCAGAGACCCTGACCAGGGCTGAGCTCTGCCTGGGGTGGTGGCCTCCAAAGGCTGAGGAGCAGCAGCAGCAGCAGGGTGTGAAGGGAAGGTGAGGGGAAGCAGAGGATTTGGGTGCTCTGGGACACCCCCATGAGAACAGAACCACAAACCTTAACTCGTGTAGACAAAGGGATTCCATAGGGACAACCTGCAGGGCAGCAGTGCAGCTCCCAGGCAGGGCACAGAGCAGGGCAGTGGTGGGGACACACTGGGGGCTTACAAGGACACAAATCCCAGAGCATCAACCACTTCCACACATGCTCTGCACATGCTCTTCAATTGTTTAGGGCTGTCTTCTTAATTTTCTTCAGCTGTCCCCATTGTAGCAGAAGCCTCCTTGCTCTGAAGGGGCAACTGAATGTTGGAAGTGCAACGCCACTGAAAGGGGGGGCATTTTCCTTGGAAAATTCAACTAACACATCTGGAAAGGGAAGCTGCTTATTGCATGTGTTTCATTATGGAAAGAAAATGCCTTTTAAAATCTAAAATCAAGAAACTGGTGGAAAGGTAATTCCTGGAAGTCAGCTGAGCCTGTACCTTCCATTACTGTTCCCTACAAAGAAACATTCCTGTTTCTTTTCTCTGGTAATCATGGGTTTCATGCCACCCTCAGCATGTGGCTGTTCACTTCTTCAGGCAGATTGATGGCTCTGAAATTGAATTTATGGACACAACCCTGCCCTGACCAAGGCTCACCTCCTCAGACAGACTCAGGTCTGTAGCTCCCGTGGAGTACAAGGGATGGGAGGCACCAAAATAACTTGTGAGGATCTCTGTAAGAAGGATCAGCCATTTCTACCTAAACACACTGAATTTATGCTTCCACCCACTGTCTGGAAGCACCTGCCTGGGGACAGTGAAGGCCATACTTGAACTGGATTCCTAAAACTGGGCTGGGCACCTTGGAAAAGGTTCAGCATCCCAAAGCTTCTCACAGGATGCTGAAACTAAACCCAGCCTTGCTGCTGTCAAATGAAGCTGTTTCCTCCCTGCAGCTAAAGGGCCCAAGGCAGCAAACACCCTGGGACAGGTCTGCTCCTTTGCCCAAAGCCAGGGCTCTGCTTCAGCTTCTCTCTTTATCCAGCACTGAAGGCAGCAGTTGTGAAGTAAGACTGCTTCCTTTTTTTAATTTTAATTATTAAGAAGGAAGTAAAACAATTCATTGTTCTGGGGAGAATATCCCTAGAGTCCAACTACTGAAAAATCAAACAGCACTTGAAAAGCAAGACAATAAGGCTAGCTTGAACTCACAGAGCATTAGAATTGCCCTGGCAGGAGCACAAGTGATTCCCTGATAGACGAAATAACAATGCTGCAATTACATGAAACAATATGTAAATTGAAAATGCAGTGCCACCCTGCTATTTGTACACCCTGTGTTCCACTGTCATCCTCTTATTGTTAGCCCTTTAAGCGTTGTGTCTCTTAGGCTTTTAAATACTTCATTAGCATGATTTGCCAGCAATCTTTTTGTCTTAAAGAAGAATATTTTCTCCCACCAGGACTCTAATTAAGCCAATTTTTAATGTAAGAAATTCAGGGTTCAGTGATATTTCCATGCTCTTGATGGTTTAAGTGGGAATGCCACAGAGAAGCACCTGATACCAACAGAAAAATAACACCAGAAAACCTGATGTAAGATGAGAAGTACACAAAAATGAATCCTTCCTCGTGGGCAGCAGTTTGTGGAAAATTTGTAAAGGATGATGAAGGTGAAATGGATTCACTTCTGTACTCCCACCTACAAAGCACATTGAGATGCTCCAAGCAATTAATCTCCTCTGGATCACAAAACTGGTTTTAACCCCTGAGAAATAAATACTTACTTGTTTTGATTGATGCCTTGCAGGGCACAAAAAAAAAATATAAAAAATAAAAAAAATTGGTACGATCTCATTCCCCTGCAGCAGAGGAACGCCCTGGCAGAGGGCAGGAGCCCGCAGCCTCATTCCCTTCAAATCTGCTTGTGGAACTCCTGCTGCCAGAGTGCCATCTAGAGACAGCCACAGAAACTAAAGAGGGTTTGCTCCTAAGCCTCTCCGTGTTGTTTGTGGGTTTGTGGGGTCATATCCCAGCAGTGATTATCGCTTGTTATTCCAGCAGCCCTTAATTATAACTCGGGGTTCCAGCACCAAGCCCCACGGACCTCAGTGCAGAGGCTTCTGCTGGGGTCAGCACAAGCCAGGATTTGTCCTGTCCTACTTCCCCAGGTGGAGAATTTCATCATGATTAGCTCTTCATTAACACAAAAGTACTAACAGAGCATCTTTTGTGTGTGTGACTCCAGGGACAGAGGTGCCTGGACCACCAAATCAACATTACTCAGCTGGAATTACTCCTGTCTTTTTCTTAAAAGCCAGCATAGCCAGAGATAGAGAACACCAACACTTGCTCTGGTATTTCAGCATCCTCGTGTCCCTGTGACAACCTGAATAAAAACAAGAATCTACGGTTCTGTGAGTCTAAGTACTTTGAAGGAGTGAAAAACGAGGTTTCACAGAAGTGCAAATTTAAAATTTAGTCACATAGGAGGGAAAATAGCATGCTGACATTTAAAGCACTGGCATGGATAGGAAGATACAGGTTTACATCCAGATTTCCAGCTCTATCATGGACCTTGCTGGACCTGGGGTGTACAGAAAGCTGACAGTGACTCCTCTACTCTCTCCTTATCTCTCTTATTTTATTTCTCTCTTTTCAGATCTCTGTGTGGTTGCTGGGTACCTCAGCCATGGCTTTCACTTGTCATAAGTGTAATGAATAATATTAATAAAAAAATACTGCAAGTGTCTCTCCACGTAAGAATTATTTAAAGATGTTTTCTTATACTCCCTGGAGAGCAGATTTACAGACAAATTTGAGCTACTAAATCAAAGGCAAATTATTAAAATGTTGTAAAGCTAAGGACAGAGAAATTACAGGATATAAAATTGATGGTCATCTTGCCAGCACTGAAAAACCTCTTCTTAATCATAAGGCAAGTGGCCTCTAATGGCAAAATATCTATATTCCATTGCAGCTGGATGTCCCCAGGACAAGGCTGGATTAAACAGAAGGCAATGAAATACAGACCTCACTCAACCTCTGCCTGACAGCAAAATATGCATCTTTTGTACATCCCTTAAAGATTTCTCATTACCCATGGATATAAATTTCTTTGTAGTAGGGGTTTAAATGGAAAATACATTTTTGCTCACTTGGAAAGAAAGGGCAGTAATATCATGATCAAAATCTCACTGAAAGTCTGGTTTTGCCAAGGAAGAAGGAGAATTGTTCTAGAACCGGTGTGCTGTCTGACAAAAAGGAGTCCACATCTCTGGTCCAGCATCTCTGTGCATCTCTGCAGGCCAGAGTACATGGGAACGTGGTGTAAACACCCAGAGATGGGATTTTTGAGCTTGTGAGCCCCCCATGGGCAGACCCTGCTGTAGATGGGCACCAAAGCTGGGCAGCTGAAGGTGGCTGGGTCTGGTAGTGCCAAATCACCCCCTGAGAGCCCCTGGCTGCTAAAATGCTGGGGCTGCAGGGTCCACAGTAAAGCAACAAAAGGCTAATAGGAATAGCATTAAATATTTTGCTTTTTGACATTTTTGTCATATCAGCTATATCTTGCAAGCCATAACTGAACAAATAGTTCTTTTTTGAAACATCTTGCACTAAAATTCAATAGTACAAGCCATCTACTAAGCAGTAAGATTGTAAAGAAGACTTTAAAATATCATTGCTTAGGACTATGAGGGTTAAAATGCAGATAAAAAACACTGTCTAAACAGAGGGTCTGGTCTGTCTCTTAAACAGAAATGTGAGTTCTTGACCTCCATGTGTACATGTATTGACTTTGTTCCAAAACCCACACTGCAAATTTTACAAAAGTAAGAAATCAACCAAACAATACTTCCCCATGTGCAGACAGGTGATCCACAGAGAACAATTCCTAAGTAGCAACAAAGCTACAGAGCACATGCTGCTGCTGAATCTGCCCTAAACTGAAGAGCAGCTGGAGATTCTCAAGGAGAATCCAGAGCATGACCCAGAGATGGGTGAGACGGGGCATAGAGAGCCTCCTGCCCTGACACAGGGACCCTTGGGTTGGATCCTGCATGTTAGGCACAAGGAGGAAGTTTTTTACAATGAGAGTGGTGACACACTGGCACAAATTGCCCAGAAAGGTGGTGGATGCCCTGCAAACATCCAAGGTCAGGCTGGACAGGGCTTTGAGGCACCTGATCTAGTTGAAGATGTTCCTACTCTTGCAGGGGCCCTGGATGAGATGACCTTTAGAGGTCCCACCTGGCCCAAACCATTCTATGATTCTGTGCTATTCATGAGTCCTACAAGAGGTGGGCCATGAACAAAACAAGCAAGATGTACATGCCCATTAAATCCTCTGGGGTGAAGAGGCCAGGGTAGAAGATGAGGGACCTGGAGGGAGTGAAAGCACAGCAGAGCCAGAGGGGGACAGTCAGCATCCTCTCCCCTGGTGGTCTGAGCTGTCACACTGGTGACCCTGCAGGCTGCCAGGGCCCCCTGCCCACAGCACTGCTCTCACAGCTTCTGCAGCAAGGCAAGGACCTGCTGCAGCCATCAGAAAGGCTTCACCTCCTCCCCAGCTCCCTGGAAAACATCCCTCCAGCACTCCTGGCACTCAGATCGTCAAAGCGGAGCGTGGCAAGGAATAAATTCCTGCCACGTAATTTCTCCAGAACAAGGAACTAATGCAGGCCACGGATCCGACACTCTGCCTCTCGTGCTGGAGAAGTGAGCAGAGAGCTGCGTTTTAACATCAGCTCCTAAGTGTAATTTCCTGTAATTGTAAAGCGCTTTAGAGGTACTTGTGAACTTGGGTGGATGGCTCCTAACGAAGTTGATGAATAACCCAGGACTGACTCGGCTCCTAAACAGACCCAGCGCTGAAGGAGGGAATGCGGAGAAAGGTTTTGCCTTCCATTAGCAACACTATCCAAACAACTGACCCTCTCCCTGAGAGATTAGCTCACAGCAGGTGAGCTATAATCTGCTCTGATCGGCAGCAAGGAAAGCATTCATTCCAGCTGCATTACAGCCGCAGCTTTTCTTCTCTTCTTTCTTTCACACACTGTGAGTTCCCAACGAAAGGTTCCAGCTACCAGATCAAACAAATATTTTGCCACTTATTTGCAGAAATGGTTCTGGTCCCAAGTTGGGATGGTAACCAGCTGAAGACTGGCTGGTGGGTAGCTTTTTCCCAGCACAGCCATCAACAATTTCTCATCTGGAAAATGGTCATTTGATAGGGACCAGGTCTTGATCAGGGTCAATTCTGTGCTGGGAATTTGTTGTCAATTTATGATACTACAGATAATCTAACAAAAATTATTATTTGGAATTTATATTGTATTACCCCTTACCTGAGATACTCAGTTGCCAATTGGGGAATATTTTCAGAAAACTGTCACACGATTTCTGGCTTTCTGCTCCACAGCCTCATGGGAAACATACAAGACATAGTTAAAAGATGAGGTTAAATCCCCAGATCTGCTGCATGTTAGAGCTCATAGAGTCACCTGTTACTATGGCACATGTACTTCCCTAAAACCAGTAAAGCCTTCATCATCCTGCAGCCAGTAACCATCCATCCCTTTGTTCCTCTCTTTCTCTCTCCTTCTGGCCAACAATCTCTCCTTGCCAAGGCCATTGACTTTTCTCCACAGGTATCAATCACACTTTTCTCCTCCACAAATCTGAATAACCAACAAAATCCAATTACACTCAGAGAGATTGTTCTCAGCTAAGACTCAGCTTGAGGATGGTAATTTTTGATTTTGGAGCAAAAAGCACCTTGTGTGTTTGAAAGCTTAGCTGTTTGGGCTTATGGGGTTTTTTTCTCTCCCACCTACACCTGATAACAGGTATCACCTCTGCCTACACAAATGGCTTTGCTCTCCAGTTGTGCTGAGATTTTTGAGCTTGTGAGCCCCCCATGGGCAGACCCTGCTGTAGATGGGCACCAAAGCTGGAGGTGTTCACCAGGGATGGTGCCAACCACTGGCCCCAGAAGCTTCTGCACAGCTTGTGATCCACTGGGGCTCCTGTTTCCCAGGCTGGAGCCAAAGAGACATCTCGTGGCCACAGTTCATACTGCAAAGGAGTTATTTTGTGCATGGAACATCCCTTGCACGCAGAGGGCAAAGAACTGCCTGTGATGATCAGTACCATGGCTCCGTTGGGCCAAACAGCAGAGGATGCCAAAGCACCGTGCACCTGACTCAGCCTCCAGCCATTCTCTCTGGCTGCCTTCAGGACAGGAGGAAATTTGAAATACAGGCATATTCTGTCTCTGTGCTTTTTGTTCAGACTTGTAAGTACATAAAAGAGAAACAGCTTGGCAAAGGGACGGCAGAGAGCTACAACTGAGTCACTGGGAGAAAACAGAAAGGGAGCAGCTGCTCACTCTCTTCCAGCACAGGACTCAGCCACCATGTGAAGGTTTTGATAGCCATGCTGAAGTAAGAAGACGAGGAAGAGATTCCTCTTGGGCAGTAGAGGATCCAAGGGAAGCTCCTTGCTGAAAGAGGCTGGGAATGTATGAAGTTCACCAGAGTTAAAGGAAAAATTGCACAAACATCAGGAAAACAGAGCTCCACTAGAGACAAGTAGCAAAAAAGGTACAAACCTACTTAAATTAAGTAGGTAGCAAAACCTACTTAAATTACTACTTTAAAGGTACCAAACCTACTTAAATTACTACTTAAACTGTGCTGGAGATCCCCTGTGCTGCAGTTCTGGGAAAGCACTCAGGAATGCAACGCCCTTTCTCCAAGGCATCTGCCCATGGCTTTCTCAGGAGTCCTACACAAGGTGCAGGGCAGGCCCAGGTGTGACCCAGCACTGGGGGCTTTACACTCACAACTACAGTTCCAGGGAAAACTGGGAGCACCCAAGGAGCATGGAGCAAGTGCCAGTTTGATCCTGACCTCCTGTCTCTGGGAGCTATGTGGAAGGTGAGCAGGAGAGCACATTAGCAGTGGGAGCCTCAGCTCTCTGTTTAATGTAAGGTCAGGCTCAGCATTGGGTTTTTGGGTGAACTGGGAGAAGATTCTCTCAAGGCAAACATTCCTGGTGCTGCACCATTCCTACCTACCCCAAAAACATGGCTTAGTCTTGGCTTGCTTTGAGGCATCCCCTCCTGCTCCCTGGCCTGCCTGGAGCTCACCCTGAAGTCCCCCATCTCTGGGCAGGGGAGCACAGGAGGCTGAGGTCTGGGTGTCCCTCCTGCATTCCTTGTCATCCCCTTCTGTGTGAGGTGAAACAACCCAAAACACAACTCACCTTCCAGGGTTGGAAGGCCTGGCCTACCACCCAGAGCCTCTGGACTTTGACAAAGATTTGTTCTTTGACCTTGTCCAAGCTGCTCATTCCTTCCTTTAAGGAGTGACGAGGCTGCTCCTCACAAAGAGAAACAAGCATGAATGCTGCACGAGTGGTGTCCCAGAATTTGAGAAATAACCAGCTCAGACTCACAGCTAGCTAGGAAAGGGGTTTAAATTAATCTTTGTTGGCTCCTCCTAAACGCTTCCTCCTTGATTAACACCAGAGGTGATGTTGATAGCACGATTCATTGTCAAAATAGCTTATAAAACAATTCCATAAAACCGTGTAAATCTTGTGTTGATCTTACTTTTTACAAGGAGTCTTAAAGCCATATATCCCAGCACCATTTACAAGGTTGTTGCAGGTGTGGGACCAGCCTTAGAAATATAACTGCTACTACTTAAACTGTGTATTTTACGAGCCTGGGGAAACATCCGTTTGAGCTGTAAAAGGAGCTTTCCAGCCCTCTTGCTTCTTTGTGCAGAGACCAAGCCATTGCCCACCAGCCCCCAGCACCCCCTGAGCCTCAGCCAAGGTGCAGGGACAGGATTCCTTTGTCAACAAGCCTTAGCAAAGTATTCCAGGATGTTGGATTTTGCCTTCAGGAAGAGCTGGTCTCCCCAAGCCCAGGTGTCACTGCAAACCACTGAGCACCCTAAAACCACTGGGGTTGTTTTGCTGTGGGCTGCAGTCATTCCTCTGCTGAAGCTCACAGGCTATTTACTGCTGCTCTGCAGCACAAAGAAACAGGTGGAAAGGGGAAGAATGAATAGCCCAGTCATGTGAATCGGATGGCAGAAGGCATTTAAGTAGGCAATATATACCATAATTATGTAATAGCTATTTAATAGACATCGGGGTGAGTCTCCTGGGGATAAAGGAAAAGCCAAGGGACATTTCTCCCTGTGAGTTCAAAATTATCAGGATTTTAACCTCATATTAACACTCAGGATTTCATCCTCTCCTCCACACCCTTGGAGCTTTCCTTTCAGCTCCCAGTGAAACAGTCCTGAGATTGCTCTAACTGCTGCCCTTATCCCACAGTGTCCAGGGAATACAGGATTGATCAGGTCCCAAACTATCACATATCTCTGCTTTTCAGGGTACATGGGCCACCAGCTGCCACACTGCACCCAAAGAACTCTGTGCTGTGCAGCTGGATACATGGGGTCCACATTCACAGCACTGGGAGGAAAAGGGTTGCACTTGGGTTTGAAGTTTGGAGCTCTGGGTTTTAGCAAGGATTTATACTCTGGCCCTGGCCAAGCTGCTTATTCCTTCCTCTAAGGGCTGACAAGGCTCCTCCATCTACACACAACAAAGAGAAATATCAGAGAGCTGCAATGTAGTGCCACCATCGCCACATGGGGCTATGCAAAACCCTCTGCCCCACTGCCCTCACCTTCATCCTCCTCATTGGATGCCTGGCCTCACCTTCCCAGTGGATGTGCCTCAGTGCCCTCTTATCTCCTGCTCATATCTTTGCTGTAAGACCAAATATTGACACTGTTCAGGAACAGCCCTTGGCTGTGAGCACATCTCCTAACCTTCAAGATAGCCCTTGACCTCTCCCCCGAGCCCAGAAACACACAGAATAAATGCAGGAAAGAGCCACAGTGATAAAAGCTGGCTTACAGCAGCTGGAGGGATAAGCCCAGCTCATGATATCTGCTTTGCAACAGCTCATTTTGGGGAGTCTCAGTGACACTGAGTGACAGGCATTTGGATAGTGTTGGAGCATCATCCTCTGCTGAAATGAGCTTTTCTCCAGCCCTGCCAAACATTCAATTCATTATGTCCCTCAGATTTAACATAAAATAGAGAAAATCCTTCCCTATTTTTCTAAAACAGGCATTCTAAAAGAGTGACCAAATGCTGAATTTTACAGTATCCTTAACAATGTACAGTGGCTGTGCCATGGGATGACTGAATAAACACCACAATGGAGCAGCCAGGATCATCTGTGGGTTATGAGATTGTACAACACTTGACACACTGAATCTCCTTTCTAATCAGGGGTTGTTTAAGATGCTGTTGTAATAATATAGCATTATATAAAATGCTTTATATATTTAATCTACTAATTAGCTATGATATTTAACAAGTAACTTTATAGTTGAATGCATGAAACCTCATTATCTGAATCCAATTTTTATGTGGCTTCACTCAGACTTTATCAAGTGCTGGGCTCATTTAACAACCTTCCCTTCAGCCAGAGCAGTGATCTGGGATTCTTCCCTATTCCTTGGTTATTTATTTCCACAAAACACTATGGGTTCTAGCAGGAGAATACTCCACACACATACACCTGGCTGAAGCCTGCCTGTTTTGAGTGATTATGCAGGTACTGATAGACCAGTGTGGGCAGAGCAATCACACAAGTCCCCATTTCCTTTGGAAACCAGGCTAAAAATAGGGGACAGGCAGTAGAAAATGAGACAGGAAGGCAGGAATGGATCTATCAATAGCTCCTGCCTCGCTTCCTGCTCGTTAGTGTCTCTCAGCAGATGTCAGGTAACCTTTAGAAACACCCTAAAGCAGCAGTCATTTATCACACATTTCTTAAATTGAGATAAAGGGAATTTGGACCCTGTACAATTATGGACATCCCTGAAGGAAAAAAAAAAAAAAAAAAAAAAAAAAAAAAAAAAAAAAAAAAAAAACCAAAAACAAATATAAGAAAAAAAATCCCTTCTCAGTGCATGTATTGTATCTCACAGAACTTTTCTGTTTCTAATGCAGCCACAGACCAACGGTGGACTTAGTACTCCATGTGTAGCTAAATGACCATAGTGCACCGATGTGTCTCCCATTCCCTGGGTGCTCCCTGTGCCCTGGCTGCAATCCCCAGCAGAGCAGGGCAGGAAACACGAGCTTCACCAGCAGTGCTCCTCCCGGGAGCTGAAATGCTTAAACTCTCGGTAAGAGTAATTTTCTGCCTGCAAAAACTTGTCAGCAAGATACTGCTGGCGGTGGGTGGGAGAGTACAATCCAGGTTCTAGCTCGGCGTGCCAGAGGTGAGGAAAGGACTTTCCCTCAGAGCCTGGAGCAGCCCTTCCTGCAGCGGCAGGAGCCGGTGATGGTGAGTGTTGCTCACTAGATGGCGAAGGACGCCTTCCTCCCTGCAAAGCTCCTACAGCAGCAAGGAAAAGGGCTTGAAACACCGAGGGGAGACGTAGAGGAGACATCTGGAGCCTGCCAAAGCCACAGGAGAAGGAAGGGTGAGTGATGAAGGTTGAGGAGGTGGTACAGCTCTCCTTGAAGAGATGGTGTCACGTTTGAGGATCTCCCTCTTCACCTGATTGGAAACAAACCTACCAAAGCTGTGTGTCACCTTCACAGCACCAATCCTCTGCTGTCCCGGGGTGTTCAGCAGATGCAGGATTGTAACAGCAGGGACAGAAGTGTGTCAGAGCCAGATTTAAATCCTTCCACAGAGGCTGTGTTTGTTTGACCTGAATAATGATTCATTATTTGCCAGGCTGGGAGACTTGGCTGCCCCAGGTACCTTCAGTCTCCCAACCACAACCAAGGAAGCACTAGAAAGGACAATGCTTTACCTAGGGTGCTTGACTATAAGCAAATCTGTCACTCTCAAACATATAAAACAAAACAAAAACCCCAAACAAACACATAAATTTAAAATACTTGAGTGAGACAAAGCTGTGAGCCAAGCTGTTTTGAAAGTGTTCAACTGCACAAGTGAGTCATAAACCAATGCAGCAGCTATGGCAGTGAGTTAGAGGAGAGTCATTTCAGCCCTGTTTTTGCAGGAACTGAATCCCAGGAATGTCCTGCTCTTGCAAATCATCAGTGTTTACAAGGCAAATTCTGAACCATTTTAGCCAGATTCCCTTACACAGCCTCAGCTATTTGCAGACAGCTCCTTCTCAGTGATGCTGGCAACTTCATCACAGGTGTGCTCAGATTTGCACCTCCTGTCTGCCCAGCCCAGTGTGAGCCTGTGGCTGAAGCTGCAGAAAGGACCAGAGGGTGTGTGTGCTCCCCCAGCTGCCCCAGTGTGAGTGTGGTGGTCATGGCACACAGATGCCAGCTCAAGCATCCAAAATGTCCCTTTACATAATGGAGCATCCCCTGTTCCTCCCTGTGAGATGCCCTCATGAAAATGAAAGCCCATCTGCATTAACCTCCAGCAGCAGCACCAGTAACTTCACACCTGAGTTTACAAATATGGGATAACACACACACACACGTAATGATGCCTTGATGTATGCCCAGATATGAATATATAAAGCAGCAAGTCGATTTTTGAACATTGCTCACAGACAGCCCTTTGGAATAAGATCAGTCCTGAGGGTAATATTTAGTAGTCTGAGTTTTTCATTGCTTACTCCAGCCCCAGATTCGTTATCCCCATGCTACCTGTTTTGCAGAATAATGCAAATGTATTTCTGTTCAGAAAGCCAAGGCTGTTCCTGCCCAGCTCTCCGGGATGTGAAAACACCTGGAAGATGGTACTGACATTTTTCCTGAAGCTCTTTTCTATTTAACAGAAGCAAAGTCACGTTGCTGAGAGACCCCTTAGTAACAGGAAGCAGTTGTCCAGTTTAAAGAACCAGCTAGAAAGCAAACAGCTTTGCCTCCTTTTTAAAGCCCCTCAGGACAATATTTACTTTTCTAAAATATCATTGTGCCACGGCTTTGGGACTTTGCTTGACAAACTTGGGGGTCTCTGAGCAGTTCAAAGTGGGCTTGACCTATAGCTGAGCATGGAAAACAGGAACTGCATATAAATAACTAAATTACCGAGAGATCAATTCTCAGTCAACTCATTAGCAATGCCCGGCGTCTTTAAGTGATAACTCCACTCTCTAAGACCTTTACGTAATTACTTGCACAAGGCACATTTTACCCTTTGGTTCGCAAGTTTCATAAATGAAGGTTAAGTTTACTTAACCACCCAGGATTTACCAGCCATGTTAAAGCATAAAATGCATGTGCTGCCAGGTGTCTCTGCAGAAACTGCCTTGTTGATTCAGAGACTCCAAGGTTAAATGATGGCTCCTGAGTCCAAGTTAGTTTCCCACTGGGGAACGGGAGGATCTGCACTGTAACATTGTACCACAGTTCAGACAGGGTTGATTTAATGAGGCTTTGGAGTTAAGATAGCAGTGGTTGTGAAAGCCTGAATCAAAATCAGGGGGTTTGCTGTACAGCACACCCATAACAGGAATCTTAAGTGTGTCACACTCCAGTTTGTTACAGAAAGATAGCTACATTTTTTTCCCCTCTGCAGATACCTATCTTCTGTCTTTGGACATAGGCTATTTGCAGACTTGCACATCTGTAGGATCCAGATTTATTCAGCCTTCATATCTCATACTCACAGTTCCTACAAATGAGTGGAGGGCCAGATTTACAGCTGATGTGAATCAGAACAGTGCTATTAATATTTTTGGCAAGTCACACTGGGAAAAGTTAGATTGGGTGATCTAAGGGTGGTGGGTTTGTACCTCTATGTTTGATTGATTCTTTCATGACAGCATTTTGGATGTTCTGGTTTTTCAGCTTTTCCACAGATGCGAGTTTTTCAGACATCACTGGAGCAGCCAGTAGCTTAGTGAAATTGTGTGTGTACCAGGAGAAATTGGGTCAGAGAGATGTGAAGCCACTGGTTTGTGTAATGCAGGAAACCTGGGAGACAGCAGCCCATGGGAACTGTATTTTCCTTCCTCCAAACCAAATCTGGACAGCAAAGTTGCCCAGATTTTGCCCCTCAGCCCAGAACAATGTGATGGGCCATAATCCTGACTTCTAAGGAGGATCTTCAGGTATGGC
The DNA here is from genome assembly GCA_013401135.1 of Cettia cetti. Lineage (NCBI taxonomy): Eukaryota > Metazoa > Chordata > Aves > Passeriformes > Sylviidae > Cettia > Cettia cetti. The sequence goes on along the minus strand of VZUI01019771.1, from coordinate 7,247 downwards.
CAAGGCTGGATCTACCATTCCATGGAATGCTTCAGCAATCCATCCCCACTGCGGCCTCTCCTGGAGGTCCTACACTCCCTCCCTCATCACATGGACAAAACAGAGAGGTGTTTCCTTGTGGGTCACAGGGAAACCCAGGCAGGAGCTGAGAACTGGCACACATCTCACAAAGTGCAGAACAATCTGCTGGGGACCTCTCAAGTCCCATCAGATGATGGGGATGCCTGAAGTCTACTCAGCTGAAGTTTGCTCAGATTTTGCTCACATTCTGATGCACTTGACAGAGGAAAAGAGGAGTGTATCTGATCTTCCATATGGTGTTCAGATGAGGTGGGCAGGAAAATTCTGGTCAAAAATCTGGCTCTCAAAGCCATGCCATAACTGCTCCATCACTCAGAGCAACCCATTGGTGTTTTGAAACCCATTTATTACCCTCTGATCCCAGAGAAAGTTCATGAAAGCATTCAGAAATGTAGCTTGTTACTCCTTTGTACATTGACAAAACAATGACCTCAAGTCAGTCAGCATCACAGCATGAGAAACCTGAGAGTTCATTTTTCAAACCTACAGCAAGTAACATTCTGTTCAAAATACTACTGTCCCCTTTTTTTTCTAAAGACAAAAAGATCAGTGAAAGAAGTTTCCAACACATTTGTTCTTCCACACATTGTTCACAGAGTTGACTACATGGGGAGGTCTGCTCCTCAGACCCCAGACTTATGCTTGAAGATTGATGAATTAGATATATGATAGCAAAAAAAAATCCATACTTTGTCCTGTGGAATATCCATATATAACCAGAAATTTCCATGAGTAATACAGAAGAGTTTCCATGGAGCTGCAGAGGTACCACTATAAGAGAAAATCTATCCCAGGTTTCAAAGCAAAGATGGCTGCAAAACCCTCACTGAAAAGTCTTAGAATCAAGGAAAAGAAACCAGATGATGTTACATTCATATGTAGAAATTGTCTTTGTGACTTAGATAGGGCTAATCAGTTCCCAGGAGCTGACAAGTTTCTCAGTAATTTGGGAAGGTAGTTTTTCAGCCAGGGTGCACTTGAACACGGATCAGGATTTGCCCACGGCTAATTCAGAAACATAAGTTCTGTTTGCACTGGCAGCATGGGGTTGGAGCTACAGGTGTCAGTGCACAGATTAAAATGGCTTGAATCAGTTGAGCCTACATCACTGTTAGACCTGGATTCAAATCTGGGTCAGTCCCACGCTGCCAAATTTTCTTAAGGCAGACTTTGAGCTGCTAACCACTAATGTGAGCTAGTGTAAGTATGGAATGGTCTTGGTTCATACAGACCAGGAGGATGGGTTTAATTCCCATTTTGCATATTTAGCAATCTACATCCATTCCTATGAACGTGACTATAACCACTGATGGAACACCTCACTCACATCTGAACAGAAGGGTAGCATCTCTCTGCCACTGGTCAGCCACAATGGAAACATGAAAAACAGTGGGCTGAGTTTCCAGCACAGCTAAAGGTGGCAGATTACAACTTCTACCCTCTACAGTTCTGGGTGCTTCTCTGCTTCCTTCTTGAGGGACTGTTGGTGCAGCTGTCGGGGTCTGGAGGGAGATACAAGGCACTGTGTGCAAGAGGAGGTAGCATCTTTTATTAGAACACACTGAGTTGGAAAAAGTAGGTTAAGCTTTAAAGCACATGAGCCTTTCTTCAGGTTTTGCCTAATTAAACCACTCTGCCCATTGCAAATCTGAGTGTGATTTTAAAGGCAGGATAGAAGTGGTGGAAAGACTTTGTAAAGAGCTCAGCACAATAGGCTGTAGATTGCAATAACTAACCATTAGTCTTGGGGAAATAGCACAGCCTCTGATCTGACATTTTAGCAGCTAAGAGCTCTGGCTAACAGATCCTACTCTGAATTACTCTCTCAAAACCTTATCAAAAGGAAATGGAGCTTTTTGAAATTGCTAGCATCTCTGGAAGACTGGTTTATCAAATTTCCCCTGGTTCAAGCAGAAAACCTCTGTTTTCCTCTGCTCTTTAACCTCTTATTTAAAATGTCATTTTACTTTGAACTGTCAAAAGAGGCAGCGAGGGAAGCAGCAAGCTCACCATCAGGAGGAGGTGAAAGCTGAAACTTTACCCGTCCTTAGTGAGTTTATCCACATATCAATGGCATGCTATACCAATGTGTTTATTTTTATGACTAGAGCATATCCCTTAACCTCAGGGATCCGAACATTTCCCTGGAATGTACAGACGTTTCATATCATTTATTTCCCAGCGGCCCTTCCCCACACACACATACATAAACACACATGCTTCTATCCACATTCTCCTGATCACACTGCTGTACACAACCAGACTGCAGCTTAGCACAAGCACACAGGCATCCCCGTCCATTCCTCCATCCCTATCTACAGCCCTCTGCAGGAAATATAAATGTACACCTTCCTGTATTTAGATGGACGTATTTATAAGATGTAGATGAACATTAATGTCTATGGTTTGGGTGTGCATCTATTTATACAAGATAAGCGTGTGAAAATGCACATATGTGGAAAAACAGGACTGCAAAGGGCACCAACACACTCCACTGATTCCCATGGCTGCTTAGGACCTTGCTGTGTGGTTTCTACAGTCTAGGGGAAGCATTTGGATGGGATCCAAAGAACTTCCATTGGCCAAACATTTGGACTTCACTTACCTCTGTCTTTGTATCTATTTTAAGGGGAAAACTCCTGTCTGGAGCTAATAACCAAAATGATGGAGCAGATTCCCCCTCAGAAGGCCTGCAGCAATTAGGATTCTGTGAATCCACTGCAGCTTTACTCTGTTACAGCTCTGTCCCTTTGCCATATTGACTCAGGCTCTAATGAGATGTTACCAAGCACTGAGGTTGCATTCAAGCTCTCATATAAGCAGCCAGCTGAGGATTGGACTCCTTTATCAGTTTGTGCTGCTTACTGTGGGCCAAGGTCTTCAGCTGGTGTAAATCAGCCCAGCTCCACGGAGGCCATGAAAAATGAGGTGCATAAGTTAAGCATCTGTCTCAATGGCTGATGTTTATCTTTGCTCCCATGGCCTCAATTGCACTTAAGATGAACATAAACCCATGAAAACAGTTTAATGGGACATGGGCTTTCTGCTGATCATCTGCATGCAACTGAATTTTACTCCATTTGATTGCTAGACCAAGTTCAACAGATATGCATGTTACAAATAATTTGTCATGCTCTGGGGCGCGTTCCGCCCCAGGCCACAAAATGTTCACAGCAATTGAAATATACAGCCAAATTCCAAGCTAGCATAAATCTCTGCTGATGTCAAGCCATATGGAAATCCATATGATTTGAGGGCTGTAAAAAACCCTAACAACCAACCATGCCTTCTAGTGAGAGACTTACACAGCACAATCTGATTATTCTATTGCAAAGAAGATTAAGAGGTGGCTTCACTAGGATGTCCAAGCACAGATGGAAAAAGGAAATACCCAGTATGGAATGGTTCTTTATTCCAGCTGAGAAATGCCACACAAGATTCATTGCTCGAAAATAAATGCCAGACAAATTTGAATGCATGATAAAGCATAGATTTTTTTTTTTAACATGGAATCATTGATCAAGAGATAAAGTGGACTCTACCATTAAAATCTTCACACCAAGGTCAGATGCTTTTCTTCACAAATTCTTTCTTCTAGGATATATTGGCGTGTTCAATACAACAGTAACAACATTAGCTGTTGAATTTAATGCTTTCTAAGAGGCTGTGACTATTTATAAGAAGCCAGTGAATTAAGGTTGAGAAGAGCCACTGTGCTATCAATAGGACTAAATTTACTACAGATTGTCTTCCACTTGAAAATGCTTATGGGACTGCTAAGTAAAAAATTAGAGCAGAAAGCACTGAATTTGATAAAACACAGAGCTGGAGGACAGACTAATGATACCTTCTCTTCACAATTATTTATTTACTTCAAAGCCCAGTCAGTTATCCCTAAAATCAGAACATTTTTGGAGCTGTGAAATTAAATTCTTCCAGTTATAAGAGAGAAAAAAAAAAAAAAAAAAAGATGAGCCCTTTCAAACATAAAAGGAGAAATATTCTTAATCAATGAGAAAGAAATTTGTATCTTCCTAAATTTTCATTTTTCTGCAGCACAAGCAATGGTTTTCAAAGGATCCCAACTGCCAAGTGCTATGGTTGGTCCAAGTTTCAGCATTTAGCCTAAGAAAGGCCAAGGTGCCAAGTTGATTTTTAAAAAAAGTTTTTTAAAAAAGTCTTTGCACCATCTGTTCTCTAGCAGTGGTGCATTCCTCAGGCTGAGATGTCATCAGCTTCTCATTATTATTCTTAACGATTCTTCGAAGTCAATCAAAATCAGAGACAGAAGAACAGATTTGGGGTGTTTGTGCTGTGCTTGCACACTACATTGTGCCCTAAGTACATACAGTTTTTTGGTTATTTCCATCCATGGCTCCTTGGCAGCAGAGCTTGGAGTCAGAACCCTAGCTTGTCAAACAGATGATGATTATGTATTATATATAATCACAATGAAAAGGAGATTTGAGATGAAAATCTAAAATTGGATGGAGTGGGAGTGAAACCAACTCACTCCAGGCAGCTTTCTAATTTCAGTCAATGGTTCAAGTCCCTCCCAGAAGCCACAAGGCAATGCAGGATTCCTAAATTTCTTGGAAACTGGTCCCATGCTGTCACTAAAATCAATGGGGCACTTTGTTGTGCCTCTGCTGGAAACCTGGGAAGGTTTTAACCAGGGACATCCCAGTCCGGGGTGCACACACCCTTTTTGCAGTAGGTTACAGGGGGCTAATTAATCCAAAGAAGAACCAGGGGCTGGCAGGGTCAGGAGGGCACATTTGCCAACTGTGCTTTCACCAGGAAGGAAGAAAAAGCTGAGGAAATCCATGCTCCAAGATGCAGAAATAAAAGTCATTTCCCTGAGAAGGAGCAGCAAACCCAGAAATCCAGATCTCCCTCTCTTGGCTTCCCTGGGGCTCTGCACAGCTCCCAGCTGGGCGAGTAACTGCTGATTTATCCGGCCACACTGCTCGGATGGGATTTGGGAAATAATCCAAGAGACTCGGATTAAACAGCCAGTGCAGAGGTGCAGGGCATTTCCCTGGGATGAGTAATTGCCTAAGGGATTGGCCAGTGGCACTTCCATGGCCGGCAAAGCTCAGGAGCAATGCTGCTGGGGCTGGAGGAAGGGAGGAGCCCTAGAGAAAGGCGCTGCTCCTGAGGACATGCCCTGGTCCCTAGCCGTGGTGAATGGTGTTGGGTAGAGCCATGACATGGGAACAATGTTTCTGAGGTCCAAATCAGATTCCAGCCCAATCTGATGTGCCCTCTCTGATTTGATATCAGTAAGTCAAGACAAGGGCAGCTGAACGGAGTCAGGTCTCTGCTTTTCAACAGGGTCACTAACCTGCCATGTAATATCTGATGGTTAAATGGTTAAAGTAATAATTCGGGCTCAGATGAGGCTATATAATGATAGAATATTAATGATGTGATTGTCATACGGCCACTACATCATCTTGCCTCCATAGAGGTTCCCCACCCTCATAGTGCAGAACCTTGAGCCTCTCCAGGAGCGGAGCCCCTGCCCGCCAGGCTGAATGCAAGGAAAAGTTCTTAAACTCTGCTGCTCTATGGCCCTGGGTGTTTTACCCTTGAAAAGGGGGTGGGAGCAGTGATGAGAGGTAATTAACACTGCATAGATATGCACATTTCCCTCAAAGCATCAGTTTCTTCACTGCTTGGTGCTAGAAAAAGAAACAAATAGAAATCTACAGAGCTGAGATTGATGGCTTGCACTAGGCATAGAGATCTCCATGCAGAGAGATGAAAACAGTTTGTAGGACAAATCAGGCTTCCTGATCCTACTCTTTAAGCCCTTTATTGGCTGGAGAGTGTCAGTCCAACAAGTGGCCCGTCAGATAGATAAGCATGGAAAACATTACTGTGTTCGGCTGAACTGGGCCCCTTGGGGATCTGGACCCGGCAGAACAGAACACAAAATGTTTGTGAAGCTACAGGAAGGGTGCTGCACAAACCCTCTCGTAAACACCTTTGTAAAACAGAAAAGTCAAAGGTTGGAACAACTCTTCCCTCTCCCCTCACCAGTTTGTTTCTGATTATTTTGCACACAGATCACAAGGAGGAAAAAAAAAAAGTGTCTTATTTCAGTAGGGAGGGGGAAGAGAAACACACTTGATGGTACTTTAAAGAAACATCTTTTATTTCCCTTCAAAAACAACAATTCAAGTAAATTAATAGGCCTGGACTGATGAGTATGAGTCATTTTCAGTACAAATTAACAGCAGAAAAATCTGGTTTTAAATTTAGAGAAGGCAGGAAAAAAGTTTATTACATAATTAACTCATTTTTTAAATTAGGCAATATTACCATGAGCAGAAGACAACCATAAGTTTCCAATATCAGAGATCAAAATGGAACCCCTGAGTCATGACCCAGCAATACTTCTTTAGTGACCAAATTATTAGAGTTTGAGATCAAAATATTACACCATGTAACTATCACCGAAAATAAACTCCACTCTGCATGTGCTTTTCAGCTTTCTATTCCATGAACATTAACAGTTTTATTCTGTCCATTTGCATAGATTAGCATTTGAGAAAAATCTCCCTTACTCTCTTTCCAAATTATTTTTTTTTAAAAGCTGTGAGTTGTTGATTTGTCTGTGTCTATCCCTATTTTATCTCCCAAATAAATACCCTCCCCAAAAGGCAAACTGATTTTCTGTGGACATACACGTGTTTCCTGTTGGCAGCTGTGGGATTCACGTGGGTGTTGGTGACCTCTGAACACGCACATGCAGGCTCATATGCATTTGGTGTTGTTCCTGTTGCAAACCCAAACTTTTAGTGACTTCTTTAAAAATCACATCAGAAACGGTAGCAGAGAAAATCGTTCTCTAAAGCAGCACTCCAGTGCTGAGAGTTAAAAGACTTTTTCCCCACAGCCCTGAACAAATACAAGGGAGAAAACCTAGCTCCTCAGCGGCAATGTGCATCCCAGATCACAGATGCTTTAGCCACATACCTAAAGACACACCAGCTCTTCCCTTCACTGGCTCTGCTCCCACAGCTGGCTCCTCCATGGGGGCTGGATCCCTAAAGCAGGGGGGAAATGAACCCTCCAGATATTTATATTTATATTTATATTTATATTTATATTTATATTTATATTTATATTTATATTTATATTTATATTTATATTTA